>JAUIMY010000138.1:0-65695 GCA_033557855.1 Hydrochus callosus | reverse complement strand
TCCCTTTAGTGTTTCGCCCCTGGGAAAACGTGTGGGCACACATGGAAGTGAAAGGCGGTGTTTGAAGAATATTTTCGTTTGATAAGGGATGATGATGAGCCATCGAAATGCGGCATCCCTTGAACACTCTCTGAACTTTATAGTTGATTGTTCTCTATTACCTACCAAGAAATATTCATATACGTATATGTATTATGAATATCCCTTGGTTGACAGCAAAATAAGTTGAACACCTCTTCTCCTATACAAGAGGTATTTTATCTGTAGTTTTCTTTTAATCTATAGATTTTATAGGAGAATGTCGAGTGGTTGACACGACCCTAATTTTTCTCTCAACAATGAAAATGTGTGTATTTCCCTCAGCAGCAATCAGAGGACTGAAAGTGCGGTTACACCGAATTAAAGTTTTTGCGAAAAAAAAAGCTCCAAGGAGAAGAGGTAAAGTTTCAAAGCTGGTGTCACCTTCGAGCAGAATAAAACCAGAATTTTTTGCACGAATACGTCGAAACTTTCTGGAATAAAAACAGTCTGGACGACTTCATTCTCAACCTATGAAGCCCTCCCCGGGCCCGATTATTCACCAGCTTAAAAGGGCGTGGTGTAGTGGAGAAATCGTATTTATTGTGTAGTGTTGTGATGGGTGTAGGTGATTTCCCTCCCCAGTGATCTCCCCCCGGTGATTTCCCCACGGTGATCTCCCTCCCTGCGATTTCCCCCCCCCCCCCCGTGTTTTCCCCCGATGTTTCCCCCCCCATGATTTCCCCCCGTGTTTTCCCCCCGTTTATTTCCCCCCGATGATCTTCCTCCGGGAGAACACCGGGGGGAAATCACCGGGGAGGAAATCGCCAGGGGGCAAACACCGTGGGGAAATCACCGGGGGAGAAATTGCCGGGGGAAATCACCAGGGGGGGAGATCATCGGGGGGGGGGGAATCACCTGTTCCCGTGTTGTTCGGTTTTGGACTGGGTAAAATGTGGATTCACCACAGTGAACAACAACCATGTTGAAGACTTACCCGTTGTTTAACTCACTGCTGTGATTTTGCCGGTGGCCGGCGTAGAATTTAACAGAGGAGCGGCTCGGCGTAGGACAACGGCGTAAGAGCACTTTCCACAGAGAGTAAAAGTGACCTCTCAAGGGTAGCGTGGAGGTCGTATGTTGGTGTCATATCCAGGGTTCTTCACCCCGGTGGATACTTGACGAAAACGAGCGTACTTTATTTTTATTGTTTCAACGGGTTAAACGAGCGTAATTTATTTATTACCGGTCTTTGTTATTAAGAGTTTTTTTGTCTGCGGACCAAGGGTTTGCTATCGACCATTTCCGACCGCAAAGGCTAGCAGACTTTCCGTTTTCTGGTCTCCCCATGCCTTCGAGATAAAAATTTAGTCCACAACTTCTTCTTTCTTGTTGAATGAGAGAAGGCCGTCATCTCTTTCTTGAAAAATTTACTCCATGTACGAATGATGTATCTGCGCTACAGGAATCCTTTTATTGCACCAGCCCTAGAGGCAGTGTTGACAGTTCAATATTTAACGTGCCACACGTAATATACCTCTACTTCATTTATCTCCAGCTTGGCGATCTCGTTTGGGATCTATATTATAGCAAACATATTAAATACCTTCACACCCTGCTTTCGCAAGCATGTCGGCTTTTTCACTACAGCATGCGTTCGCATGTCCTGGCCATCATATCACTCAGTATTCCTGGTTGCGAATGCTCACGTTGGCAACTCAAGACAGAACCCGAGGTTACCTCATACCTTCAGGAGGCTAATGCACATTTCCGATAATTCTATCGCACGTACGCTTGAAGACGAGTGGTCGACACGAAGTGACGCCTCTATCAAAACATCCGCGCTCTGAAAATCTATATGGTGTACAACCCTGCATCCAAAACTTATGGAAATTTAGCTCTCAGCCTTGCTGATCTCCATATCTCTCTCCCAGTATCACCATATACCTTAGAACCATCTGTAGAAAGGATCGTCCGTTCATGTTTATTCCCAAGTGTTCTTATTCCTCCCTTCAAGGAATACCAATGACTACGATTGTATCTACGATGAAGGATTTTACTTATTCAATTCTGTTCTGTTTTCAATCTAATAGGTTCCCAAGATATAGCAATTTTATTGCTTAACTTTCTAGGTATTTTTCCAATAAAAATTACTCATTTAGAACTACGATTCGATTTTGTATATGCATCTCTTATCTTACTACTTGATAAACCGTTCACAATAAGGCATCATGATTCGAGAGTTATATAACATAGACTGAGACTGCTTTCGAAAAAGGCAATGATTTGCAAAAATAAATCATTATCTATTTTTCTTATTCAATATACAGATTATTCCTGAAAAAAACGACAGACCAATAACTACTAAATGCAGAGAAAAGGTATGAAGAAGTAAATGTGGGCAATATCGAACTGCGTCATCTGAAAATATTACATATTACGTATACGGGAAGATTAGATGACACATGAAATTTCTGAAATATTTTTTTTTCGTATGGAATGCGAACTTCTTATTGCGGAATACGGCACATTGTTGAAAAATATTATTCTGCAATTAATGGGTGTTAATTCAAAACTCAACGAGTTAAAATATTGGTAGATAAATATAATTTTTATATTTTTGGCGAGTTATTTGTCATCATTAAGCATGATGGGCATCAGATTGAGACTTGAAATGGAGGGACAATGTTTCAATGTTGCGACGTGAAGGGAACAAGTCGAAAGCAAATCAAAGAGTAGAGAAGAGAAGCCAATGTTAATTGAATTTTTTGAGGAAAAACGCAACGGTTTTGTTTTCTCAACCATATCAGATATTTGGTTTATTTCGGACAAATAACAAATCCAGCGCAAATTTCCAAAGCTCTATGATGCTAATATGAAATCTCAATTAAAGAATATCCAGTAAACAAAAATTTCTACCACATATTTCATTTTATAATATAATATATGTGAACCTCTGAAGCCCGCTCCAGTCCAGATTATTCACCAGCTTAGAAAGGAGTGGTGTAATGGAAGAAACCGTGTTTATTGTGCAGTGTTGTAGTCTGTGTGAAATGTGAACTTCACCGAAATCACCAACAAATTTGTTGGTCTTACCCGATAGCTCACTGCTGGGATCTTATGGTGGCTGGCATAGATGTTCACAGCGGAGCGGCGTAGGACAACGGCGTGAGAGCACTTTCAAGCTATAGTTGCTACGACGCGACGTTGTGTCAAGAGTTGGTGTAAGTGAATAAGTTCCAGCTACAGAACCAGGAAGTACTTGTGTGATAATATATAAAATGGTCGAACGTACATATCCAGATTAGGCCAAATGGGCTGCGTAGCACGACAAAGCAAACACAGCAAATCCTAATGATCCGATATGCAAATGAATCGCGCGAAACAATTTGTTTACATATAAAACCAGGCGTTTATATTTGCTGGCTCAACCTTGTATCCCCGTGTGGAAATTAGGGTTCGACCGCTCCCAAAATGCACACAACTTGTGGCCAAACGGCGTAATGGCCGTCATAAACACCGAAACGCTTTATGGAGCTTGGAGGAAAGGGCGAAGGGTTGGCGCAAACAGTGCCTTGTTGGCGTTTTGCGGCCGTCCACCGGGCTGAATGCTAATTAAAATCGATCCGCTCGAACCGCTCTCTTAACAAGAAATAGCTGTACGAGGCGGACGTGATTACCATCCGGCCGAAGACAGGCGATCGCCCAGGAAAATTCTATTGGAATTGTTCTGCGGATACGTGGATTGTTATTGTTGGAAGTCAATGCGGTAAATCAATAGCCTGCCTGAAGAAATGTGGTCCGGGCTATTGTTTACCGGCGCGTGCTTTCGAACATTCGATTACCAAACCAGACGTGATCTGCAGAACCGGTAGCCTAATGGTGCGTTTGATGGTACGCTTGGCGTAATGGTTAGGTCACGAGGAGCTGAGGAGGAAGGCGCAGACAATAACTTATGCATCGCATTCGTAATTATAGTTGACGGTGGAACAAGCTTCTTGTAGAACAGGCCTCTTGTAGAACAAGCCTCAAGTATAACAAGCCTAGTGTTGACTATTCTTGCTATTGAAGAACCGCATTCGGCCTACCAAACGCCACTCCTACGTCTTCATACCGCCTTAATTACCTATACTCGTACCTCTTATGGGTTAGGCTTCAGTCATTTGGATCGAAACGAGCTTGCACCATTCAGTATTTGCCATCTTCGCAGCCAAACGGTTTGTTTTAATGATTCAGCCGTCGTCGGCGTGTTCTGATAAAGTGTGAATAGGAGCGCTATTCAAATAAGATAATGGAGATGTGAAGCGTGGATAGGGGAAGAGCAAGCTAGGAATTCCGTCCGCCCATTTTAATTCAGTGAAACACGATAACGCGGATTGTTGTGAAGGCATCCGAGGTTAGGGGAAGCGACAAGGTCGCCCAAATGTGTGGAAGTGACAATTTCCATCGCCTGCTGGTGTCTGGTTACTCCCGAAGGCATCAAACACAGCATACCAAATAATTACACTGTGAGTTCAAATTAAATAAGGCTACTCTCAAATCTCGAAATGAACTGTATTGCGATTGCCCTATAGGGTAAGTTTGTGTTCGTGCCAGTGAGGGCTGCACCAATTACTGATAGAAACAGAAACTCGAACTGTGTTCTGTTAAGCAATATTATGCGATCCAATTACGGGACTCTCGCAAAAAGGGGGATAGGACAATGATGGGCAAAATCAATCTTGGCTATAACAAAGAGAACTATCGAAGATTGAAAAATTCAATTAAGACCCTCAGGTTCCACTCCATCTCAGCTTTCATCTGGGCCTGTCGGCATTACCCTGCGGGATGAAAATTTAATGGCGCCTCTTCCCTACACAAGTTTTTGCCTCTTCCACTTTCCTGCAACGAAAATAATTACGCAAAATATGCGGAAAGCGCCAGCAGAATAAATATTTTGCAGCGGAGGGCCGCGGCTTGAAATAACTCGCGGAAAAGTGTGGGCAGGAAGCGGAGGAGGGAAAATTCTGTGTGCTCGAGGGAAAATTAATTTTTCGTCGAGAGGTTGCGGTTCATAGGGCTCTCTTTGTCGGGCCGAGTCGGATGGAAGCCTTTGGACAGGGACTTCGGTCTTGCATTAATTAACAGCGAGGTGCTCGGCACCTATTAATTCAATTACGCCGTTTTACCTTTCCAGTATTTGGAGTTGACTCTCTTGATCCGCTCACACTCGCCCACTCCAGGTGTCGCACAATCAAACCCACATATGCTTACCATGAGAGTAAAACGAGGATTTGTTTATTTCTTCCACGTGTAATATTTTGTACTCAATTTTTATTCTGTAATATATTTGTTGCGATTGTTTATTTTGAAACCATACATGTCATTGATAGAAAATATAGGTATAGATGTAGATACATATGTTTTACGTGGGAATCCTCAATTTTCTTTTATATTTTAACCTTTGTACACGACAATTATTGGCAAATTAAATTAGTATTTGTATCTGTCTAATGTTGCTTGCAGATCCTTTCAATCATCGCCAACGCCAAGACAACTCGGATCTCTCGCCACAAGCTCGATCACTAATGGAAGAATTGAGTTTAGCACTCAAAACATCCACGCTGGCTGCTTCAATTAATTATTCCAACATAGCGCTGGAAAATGAATTTTGCGAAAAGTCCAATTTTGCCACAAGTTTAGAATTCTCGAGAGCACATCAACAAGCGAAACGAACTTCGGAAGGAACTTTAAACACAAAATTAGCAAAGTCGAGCTTAGATTCTGCAGAAAAATTTAACAAGCACTCAGACGAAAAACTGAAAATATTACGTACTGGAAGTAGTGGAAACGCTATTACAGACGAGAGCAATAATATGGAATTATTACGGAACGCGTATGCTTGCTGCCAAATTGAAGGAGAATCAAGAGCAAAATCTGTTTTAGAAGTAAATAATACCACGGAGGAAACAACGAAATTACCGAGAGACTGTGATGATGCCATGATTACCGATTCAGAATTAAAATTGTGTTCTGATCTGCAGCTGAATTCTATTATAGAATTACACAGGAGATTGAGTTGTCCATCGGAATTAACCACTATAAGTGAGCCTGAAGATTTTTTCGATGAGCCGGAGTTGATTTCTTGTGAAGTGTCCAGTGGAGGATCACAACTGGAATCCAAAAGTGAGTCGACATTGTTACACGTTAAAATTTAAATTTTCCTCGGGTTGTTGTATTTGTGGCGTTCGAGGAATATGCGAAAGACAGTACCTAATACTCAATGTGAAATTCAACATGTACGGTATAATTATTGCCAAAAGTGCGGAGTGAGAATCCGCACGCGACCTCTGAAAAGTTAGCTGGCTTTCTCCGTTTTCTTTTCTGCACTGTATTGTTATATCCTCCCCGTCACCTCTTTCATTGGTTGTTGAGACTTTCTTACACCACCAACCCATCCATGACGAGGAGGCCCTTCGCTGTTTTCTGTGCCCTGAGTGGATGTTTTAGACTTGGGGTAAGATACCCAAGGGGTCTCGTCAGATTTCGAGTTCCTAGGGTATAAACAAAATAATAACTCGTGGGAAGCATTTCTCCGCAATCGCCACATAATAGCCTTGTTCCAACAACAGTCAGGGATTAGTTTCCAACGCCAGGATTGTGCACTGTGTCTTTTTTTGGGCGTGTTTTCAGTAACTGAGCGCAAGGTCAGAAATTCCGATTAAATAACGCATCTTAGCTTTATATTCAAAATAGGTACAGTGCACTCAAACGACGATGGCATGTGAGGAGAAAATGCGAAGTGAACGAGCCCGCCCATGAAGACGGGCCGCACAATTCGCAGCACCAGATTGGTTCAAGGTAGGGCGCTCGTACTTGATGCCTGAGCTCCGGGCGGCTCCGAGTCCCTCACACAATGTGGCGATCAGAGCATAAGCAAGCGGTCATTCTATTGACGGGCGTGCCTTCGACTCGCATTGGATGATGCCAGTTCCCCACACCCTACCACGATCTGCGCCAGATTCAAAGTCACTGGCCGTGGTCGTTTGAGTTCACTGTACCCATAATTTTAATTATGCTTACATGAGTGTAGGTGATTTCACCCGGCGATTGCTCTTCCCTCAGGAATATCCCCCTTGTGATACCTCCCCCCCCCCCCGAGATATCCCATGGAGACCTTCCCCAACCCCCCAATCCCCAACCACGGCGATAAAATAACATGTGAAGGGTATAGAACCAAAACCGGTAATCTCCAGAGGAAATCCATTGGAAATTACCGGGTCTGCATCTATACCCCTCATTTAACCTAACCGGTAGAACTCCAATTGAAGTTGAATTGGAAGGTGGGTAGAATTCGGAATAAAATTTAATTTCTTCCGATCATTGTTTTTAAGTAAACAAACCTATAGACTAACATTTAACTTAACTAGTAGCATAACGAATCAAGGTAAATTCAAAAGTGGGTAAGATTCGGAATAAATGTTAACTTAAAAACTGGGAGATCACCGGCGGGAAAAATCACCGCAGGTAGATTTCCAAAGGGGGAGATCACCGGAGGAAAAAGTACCTGTTCACGCGTACATGCACTCTTGGGTTAACCTGCGATTGAGAATCCGTGCCATACTGTATTTTTCAATTACAGAATCGCCAAGCTCCAGCTCCCCATCAGCATCGGCGTCCAGCACAGCCCCACAGGATCCATCAAGGGCAGCGGCGGCGCCGCCACCAGCCAGCGCAGGCTCCTCCGACGCCGACGAAAGCGTCGGCGGGAGCAGCAGTCAGCCGGTGCCATCGATCGGCATCGTTACCTCGAGATGCGCAGAGTCTGCGGGGTGCAGTCGCGCCAAGACCGCCGTTAGCCACGGTCCGGTCGTCCAAACCGGCACCCGCAGCCCGAACAGCTGTCCACAACAACCTACCACGCAGAACCACCCCCGCGAGCAGGGCCGACGCAAGGGAAGCTGCGGCGCAAATGGCGGCGACGCCGGGGAGGACCAAGACATCGGACGTGTAATCGCGGTTGACGAGGGTGAAATCGAAAGTGCAGGCCGGGCGAGAAGTGGGGTTAAGGCCGCCGAAAAACGAGACGTTGGGGGTTGGAGGTGGGTTGGCGACGTGCCGGGTGGGAGAGTCGCGTTGAAAGGTGTTACATGGGACGTCGAGGGTAAGGGAGATATCGAGGATACGCAAGGAACTGAGAAATTGCAGGATACAGAGGTGAAAGATGGTGGAGTGAATGCAGGGGAGACGCAGGATTCAGTGAATTTAGGGAAGCCGCAGAATACAAAGAAGGTTCAGGAGACAGAGGAATTGCAAGATACAGAGGAGCCACAGGATACAGAGCAGATACAAGAAACAGAGTGTTTACAAGATACAGAAGAGCCGCAGGATGCAGAGGAGGTAAAAGAAACAGCGTGGTTACAAGATACAGAGGAGCCACATAATACAAAGGAGATAAAAGTTACAAAGGGAGTACAGGATACAAAGGGGATAAGGGATGTAGAAGAGGAACAGGGTATAGAGAAGACACAGGACACAGAGAAGATACAGGTTACAGAGAAGGTACAGGATACAGAAGAGGCAGAAGATACAGAGGAGACCCAGGATACAAAACAGACAGAAGATCCCCCACAGAAACAAGATACACCTAGTGGAAAGAATACAGAGGATTTCAAGGGTTTACTGGTTGGAAAGGATGGGAACGACAAAGTGAATGGAAAAGGTGGTGGGAAGAAGACAAACAACTCAGTAGATTACAAAGACGTAGAAAGTTGTCTTGAGCCGAATATTTTTAATAAAAATAAAGACACTAGTGGTGAAGACAGGAGAAACGAAGACATTAGTGCCAAAACCCATGTTTTTAACAAACGGAAAGAAGAAACGTGTGTTAGGGGGATTGAAAAAACTGGAAATAGTGAAGATTTATTTACTAGGAACAAAACTGACCTCAAATTTTCGGAAGCACGCTTACAAAACAACCCCGAAGAAGACGTTAACTCAAAAAGAATAGAATCAAGCTTGAAGAAAGGAGAATTGAAACCTACTAGTCCGAACCATCCAAAAGACAATAATAATTTGGAAGAGAATCCTGCCAAAGAATCTCATAACCCAGCATCTAATAAAGAATTTACTCAAGGAATTGCTTACTCAGAACCATCCCCCGAAAGCAAGTCTTTGGACAAATCTGAAAGCTTTCATAAGGTCTTCGAGATTCTCAATAGCACCCGGGAGCTCACCCAGAAGATAATAGAGATCAACAGGAATTTCAAAGTTAAAGAGAAACCCCATTATTTCGAAGTGAATAGGGACTTGGGTGGAAGTAATGATGTAAAGTTGAATGTCAACGTGACTGCAAACCTGATTGGAAACCCCAATGAAAACCTGATTTTAAACCCCGATAGAAACTTGATTGGAAACTCCAATACAAATCTGATTGGAAACCCCAATACAAACCTGATTGGAAACTCCAACAGAAACCTGATTGAAAACCCAATTGAAAACCTGACTGCAAACCCCAATCAGAACGTGACTGGAAACCCCAACGAAACCCTGATTGGAAAGTCAAATAAAAATTTGACTGGAAACTCCAATCAAAACCTGACTGGAAACCCCAATCAAAACTTGACTGGAAACCTTAATCAAAACCTGATTGCTAACCCCAATAATAACCAAATTGGAGATCCCAATGGAAACTTGAAATGGGACTTGAATGTAAAGCTGAATGAAAACGTAAGGGTAAACCCAAGTGAAAACGAAATCGCAGGCGGTAAACTGCAAAGAGAGAAAGAACCCTTAGAAACCATAAACAACACCAAGAATCTCATAGATAGACTGGTGGAGAAAAACCGCTCGCTTAAAGAGAATACCTTGAACGAAAGTAGAGCAACCAATTTGGGAACTGACTGGCGGCCTAAAATAACCCAATCTACCCATGATGAAAAATACATCTTGGACGAAATCAATCGAAATCCAAAATCAAGTGATAATTTAAACAAAAGTGGAGTTGGACTTACCAGAAATCTGTTCTGTAGTGGAATTGAAGCCACCGTCGACATTTACAACGGTGGAGTTGGAACCCCAAATAGAAACTCCAACAGTGGAATTGAAACCACCAAGTTTTCTAACAGTGGAATTGAAACCATCAAGTTTTCTAACAGTGAAATTGAAACCAAAAAGTTTTCTAACTGTGGAATTGAAGACGACAAGACCCCATGTGGAATTGGACTCCCTACTTTGAAGAACTCTGGAATTGCTGACTCAGAGGAACCGAACGGAAATAACTTGAAGCAGCCGTCCATAATAAGCTGGGAGTTCAAAAATGGCCGGTTGGTGTTCAATTTGAATACGAAATCGTCGGAAAACGATTCCGAAGTAAACAATAAAAGAACAGCGGGGAACTCACGTGACAGGGAAGAAGCTAACTCCTGTAGAAGAGGAGCAGCAAGCTCCACTGAAAGACAGGAAGCAAAGTTCACTAAAAGGGAAGAAGCAAAGTCGACTGAAAGGGAAAGCAGTGATCCAAACGACATCAAAGAACAACCTCTTCTAGACGTAATAAAGAAGTGCACGAGTGAAATAGAGAGGATCTTCGCTTCCTCCCTTAACTGCAACGACCACAAACACTATTCCCCCGATGGTGAGCCCAGCTTAGGAAGCGACAGGTCCAGCGAAGAAGAGGAATCGGTCCTCTCCAGCAAGAACCTCAACAGGCGCCTGGTTGAAGGGGGCTCGAGGCTCAAGCACATCGAACGGAAGCTCAAGGACGCAGGACTCACAGACGCTAAAACGGGCGATCAAAACAGCAAGGAGGCTGCGGAGAAGGTCTGCACCTGCCATCTGAGTGCTGAAGTCCAGAGCACCTCTGCGGTAGAAGACCCAGCGAGAAGTGTTGAGCCCCAACTGCGAACGGACCCTGGCGAGGAGGATCGGTTGTCGGACAGTTTCGTTGATAGAAATTTGGAAGAGCTGAAGCATCTGCTGGAAGAGAGCAAGAGTAAACAGGCTGAACAGGAGTGCGATTTGTGTCAGCAGGAGTCCCTGCATTTCGGGGACAATTCCAAGAGCTTCGCGGAATTCCTGTCGAGCGGCAACGCGGAGGATTTTCTTTCGTTTGGTGGCGGATTGGATCAAATAGACTTTACAGGTGGGTGGATTTCCTGACAAGTTCGAATTTAGATTGAAAGTTTATTTCCTCCCCTGTTCTTTGGCTGCGTCGGGTCATGGATTTCCGGAGTAATCGTCCCTATACATTTTGCTTGCAATATTTAATATAAAAATGCTGACCCTTCGCGAAGCTTTGTATAAAATACTTGAAACAAAATCCATACACAAATTTTGAAATTTTTTTAACCAAAATTGAACGGTCGCGCCGGACGAAAAATATTGCTGTCTCACCCTGACTGGTGCTTGCCAGGGTACAGTGAACTTCGTCTAACCCGTGCCATTCTGCTATTCGCGTTGATTGTTCCTCTATGGCGTAAAGAATTAACCAACGAGTCGCCCCCTTGTCTAATATTCTCTCTCTGATTGTAACCCTCCACGATGCTGTGGTTGATGGTGGTTCAATTGATGAACCCCGACATCTCAGGTGAACCCTTGAATCAATTCATACGCGCAATGGTAAAAGCGATTTTCTGGATGTGGTACACACTTATGCTGTCGATGTCGTAAGGAATTGTCAAATTGCGTTCTCCCTCAGGACTCTCCCAGTTCGACGCCAGACACTTGGAAGCTTACTCAAACTACGTACCTGAGGACTACTACTTGGTGTACGACGAAAGGGAAGACGAAAATGACGAGGAAAGCGAGGAAATCACCAACAAAGAGGACTTTCCTGCTGTAGTTACGCCAGACGAGGACGCCATGAGGGGAGAGGGGAACGTGGCCGCTGAGGCGGAGCGTTCGAAGCACAATCCCGACAGAGAGAACCTCAAGTCACTGCTGAAGAAGCCGGGCAGAAACAGAGACGGGCCGAAGAAAAACCGCGTTGTGTTCAACGAGACGAAGAATGAGTTCTTCGACGCAGACTACATTATCCTGATCAGGGAAGAGTGCGATTACGATGAGGACGACGACGACGGTGTGTGCACGTGTAACCAGCATGAGATGGTGCGGTTGACTTGCTGCGAGCCTAACTGTAACTGCAACTATGAGGGCTACCAGGAGCAGACTCCTCAGAGCCCCAAGTTCGCGCCTCCCATCGAGTTCGTGGACGCGGTGACCTTGAGTCCTCCGGAAGGCTACAAGGACATGGAGCTCGGGGAGCAGCAGCTGTTGGCTCTGCAGCAAATGGCGAGGAGGAACCAGAGGGCTGCGGTTTGCAGAGAGTGCAGTGCTACCCATGAGGAGAACGAAGGTGAGCTCACAAATGTTTACTCGCCTCTACTTCAGTAGAGTACTGGTCATGTGGAGTCCATGAACCCCATTAGAGCAATATGCGAGTTCAATTCACTAGTTTAATACTTCTCTATGCGAATTGAGGAGAGTGAGGGTAAATATGTTAATCTCTACTGACGAGAATGAGGGTAAATTTCCTAATCAACTCACGGGAGTGCTAGCCAATTTGCTAATCTCTACTCGCGACAATGAGGCTCAATTTCCAAATCTCACCAGCAGAATGAGTTTCTGTAACGCCGAACTCGCTGATTAGGTCTCCAAGCGTAAACTGTTGCAAGAGAAAGCAACCGTACCAACGGTATGACCCAGCTGCGCGTGTAAATCTACTCATTGGTACCTACTAATTAATTAGATTGTGAACGAGAAGAGCCGTTTTCGCCTAATCCCATTAGGAACTCTTGCGCGGACCTCCTCTCCATCCGCAGATCCGCTGCACCCAAGGTTTCTATCATGCAAATTCTCCCAGTCCACTTACCTCACATGCAAATGTATCCCAGCGACGCCTCGGGTTTTAATTAGTTCAGTTTCCCCCCTAAATCACTCGAAATTGATGCTAATTAAGAGGTGCACGGGACCCTCCACCTCCCTAGTTAAGCCTGGATCCTCCGAGTGGAAAAACACTTTCGACTCGATCTTCCAGCTGCGAGTGAACGCCTCCTCAAGAAGAGGCGTTTGGAGGTGTTAAACAACCAACTCACGCCCAAACCGAAACGGAATTGTATGCATATTTGCCTTTGTGTAGTCGGTAGAACTGCGGTAGAACAGCGTACGAAGGTACGCCTTGCCTTCAGCCAGTGAATCTGTGAATGGCTTGGCTCTCGCCTTGCTGGGAACTTTCTCGTGGAAAATCGGGAAAATGTGCAACAAAGTGATTGTTGTGACGTGCCATCAACCAACCGCACTAAACAAACACCGGCTGTTTTAGCGGTCTGTTTACGTTGGACTTCCAAATTCAAACATTAGATCAGAGGTAATAAACAGCGCATTCGTGCACATCGTTGATTGATTAATTCGGGAATTCACAATAATTTATTTCCATAAATAATTTTACCAGTGGAAGAAAAAAATAAATTCTACTTAATATTGCCTCCTAGTCCTTGCACTAATGCGAATATTTTATTCGCATAACTCGAATAATTTTCATTCGCAGATTTAGCATAATTTTTATTCGCGAATTTCGTATAATATTTTATTCGCTTGGGCTCAACATTGAATGAATTTGCGTGAAATTTCAATTTCACTCTCCATCGGTAAAACCCGGCACTTTCTAGTAGTAAAAGCGAACGCAATTCGGAGTTAAATTGCAGATTTCCCTGCAAGATGATCGCCGTTGGGGAAGTAACACAAAAAACCTTATTTACCCACCAAATTCCTCGAGTTTACTTTTCGAATGAGTATCCCGCCATAAACCCCACATCCCTCATATTTTTCATGAGCGGTACTTGCATGAATTTAATACAAACCTACCCCTCACGACACAAAGGCCCGTTTACGCAGGGCCCGGGCATATTTACATATCTTGCCCGTGGGATTTTCGTCTCTTCTGGCGAATTATAAAGTTTATGACCGGTGGTGAACTCCAAATTATTCAGTTGGTGCTATATTTTCGCCCCCCCCCCCCGCTCATTACAAAGTTAAGCACACTAGGCAGTTCATAAGCGTGAATAATCTTATTTTCTTGAACAGTATTTCCTCCCGGTGCGGTGATTTTGCCCCCCGGCAATAAACTAACATTTAACCTAATCGGTGGAACTCTGAACCGAAGTGAATTCGAAAATGGGCGGAATAAAATTGAAATCCTTGAGACTATTTTTAAGGAGACCTGGAGACCTACTGACTAACTAACATTTAACCTAACCGGCAGAACTCGGATTCTAGTTAAATTTGTAAGTGGGCGAAAACCTGAATAATATTGAATTCCCTGAAAGCATTGTTTTACCAGGAAATAAATTCAATTACAAACATTTAACCTAACCGGTAGAACTCGGTTTCGAGTTGAATTTGGCAGTGGACTAACCGAAAAAAAATTGAATTCCTTGAATCATGGTTTTTTTATAAGGAGACAATTTCACTAACACTTGACCTAACCGGTAGAACTCGGATTCGAGTTGAATTTCTTTTCATAATTATTTCTAATGCTTCGCAATATAATCTGAGGATATCTCATAATTTTATCCAAATGGATAAATCCGAATCCATATGTGTTATGAAACCAAAATTTAACGCAACAGCGCACTGCAGTGGCTTTTCCAACAACCCTCACCGAGATCTCCCATTTCAATTAAAATCCAAAATTCAAAACAATCCAATTTGAACCTAGCTCTCATTTCCGCGCGCCTAATCCCCAATTAAACCTCAACCTCGCCAAACGAACGCAGCAAAGTAGAAAATTGAAATTCTCGCATTTGATAATCCCAAGATGGGACCTCTGGCGGGGGGAATCTCGGCCCGCGGAAAATTTAATCGTAAAATTGAATCTCGCCGCGGAATTTGGAGATTTCCCATTCGCAAACAGGCGAACGGGAAATTGAAACGAAAAATCTCCAAGTGCTTCACGCTCATCAAGTTCAATGTTCCCCGTGTAAATGTCATGGTGCATGGGCGCCACTCTTGGGGAGCACATCACAATGAACTGTTACCCACCAGGGTTGCCATTACCGGAACAAACTGGGTGTGAATTTAATGGGTCGGCCCTCATTGTCCAAGGCTTCAATTTGCTTGGGTCGCAGACGACACAATGATAAATTTCGTCCACGGCAACGTCATCTTCGTAGATACCTTATCATTGGAATTAGTGTGGAGATAACTGCATTCATGAGTGCAACTTCTAATACAAAGAGGTGTACATGCGTACTTCATGAGGAATAAAAACGTTTCGAACATTTCGTTTCAAATTAATAATTTTTGCATTAAATATTTTTGTTCAAATGTGGGTACAAAAAACTTTTTCGACATCTAAATTTAAGATCAGATTTCCCAGTTGATTTAACGTACAATTAATAATAATCAAAAGTATATTTCAAGGTTCCACACATCAATCACCGTTCCATTAATTGTTTCTTGGGCTTTACCCACCCAAGCTAATCTCCCCCTACAAATGTGTATCCCATGCAGTTCCGGTTCCCAATGAGCCATTGTTACCCCTCCACAGTTACCGACACGGTCAATTTTCCCAAACTATCAGATATCAATAGATAAATGGTTCGGGTTAATCGTTGAGCACGTTACGAGTTCCAACGATCAGACTTGACGTGCACTCAATGCCGATTGTTATCAAAATAAGTCAGCTCATTTGACTCCGAGCAGTTGTTGTGAATTTCATTGATAAGTTACGCGTTATAGCATATGAAACTTTAAAATAACCTGTCAAAGTTTACACTTAAAACAATTAATTATCTTCTAAAACTAAAGTTTAAAGACCATACTGTATTTCTTTGTGTATCCAGTGAATCATCCCACATCCAGTGGTTATACTCACCTCCTCAGAGGTTAGTGCAATAAAGCTGTTCCCAAAGCAATCTGGTACGTTAAATTTTCACCTAACCATCATCAATCACTGGTGAAGGAAATTCCACGTGAAAAGCATCAAAACGAGTTTTCCACCTGTTCCCCTCATCAGAGTCCAAGTCAATTCCTACATTAGTCCTTCGCTGGAAACTCACGACAGGAAACGAAATAAGGGCCATTGTTAGCGCGCCGTTCCATCAACATCACGCATCCTTTTTAATCCTGCATCCTGTAAACTGCACCCGGTAACGAAGGCCTCCATTTATCAAGTAGATGCTCGCCTGGGATTAGGGCAGAAAGGGGTCCGGAGGGCGCGAACGGCGTGAAAAGAAAAGGGATCGAGTAAAGGGTCGATATTATCTGTGCATGTTTGTTAGAATTGGCATCTCGTTTGTTTTTCCGCCCCATCCCCCAACCTCATTTTCCTCTTATTTGGCCATCCTTTGTTGTCCTGATTCCGTTCAAACTCAATTCTTCCCACTCCTTTATACTCTCCTGGAACAGCCCACTATGTACAGTCTTGCTCTTTACTCCACGTCAATTTTACTTTTGACGTTGTTTAAGTAGGTACTTATACAGGGTCATCAACAATGCTTGAGGAAAAGGCGGGAAATTTTTAATAAAATTTAGTGTTTTTGATGCCGTCAAGATTTTTATAATGCAGGTACCACCACATTGGCACAAAATTTTACTGCCATTTTGACATTAATTCCAGTGTCGTTGCTTTTTTGACACAACTGATGGGTTTATCTTCTAGTCATATGAATTAAAATTGTGTCGTACGCCCATGAAAGAGTGTTGGGAATATTTTATTTTTATCAGTACCATAAATGCAGTTTTGGTTGCCTAACAAGCTATCCTCAAACATTGTTGATGACCCTTTAGTTGAATTTCGTTAAGGTGGAAATTTGCCAATGGCTGTTATAGAAGGAAATATTTGTTTAATGAACTCCTGCAACACCTGTCATTTTGACATTTCATTGAAGGCGTTCATTCTGGGTTCATTCATATAGTTTTTCTTCTATAATCAGGCTTTTCATTGACGCAAAATAATCATGATGTGTAGTTTAAGAATATACCAATCGATATCTACCAAGTTCTCAATCCAATAATAAGGATTAGCTGAAACCAAAACTAGATAGATTCCCCATTTACCATTGACCCATTACATTGACGCCTTAAATGCGTGTTTAGTCGTCAACGGGATGTCCTTATGAACATTACGAATTGAAAATTGAGGTTCTTCGATGAACTTAGTTATTTTACCACATCTTAATTGCTTTTCGATGTACCTCTATGCTTATTGTTGTATTCCATCCAAAGTAATACGGCATTTCCTAGTATATTGCTGTTTATCCGTTCCAGACTACTGCGAGTGATACTCCGCGAAGTAGAATTCTTGTTAATGAACAAATTATTTTCGTAGTCAGAGCATAGAAAACCTATTTACGACACTTTAAATAAAGGCATTAACTCTAATAGAGCTGGGCATGAAATAAAATCCCTTTATGGTAAATGTTAGTGACAAAAATAAAGACCGTTGTGTGCTGCAGCCTCTGTCCATTTTTGTTACGAAGTGACGTTTCACCCGAGAATAAATGAATAAACGCATTTTTGAAGCCTTATTGATAAAATATCATATATGTATATTGTATTCGTCATGAAGTACATGTGTAACATCATCATCAAAAATCATCGCAGATCAAATTTTTTTGCACATTTATGCATCTGGTGACTAATTGATTCCAAAAATGCGTGTTCGCCCCTCTGTAGAAATCGTTCTCGGCGGAATAACAACCACATTTTTTGAGATATCGATTTGAATTTTTTTGACATGAATATCTCTCCAAAAGGAAGGCTAAGTTCGAACTTGGTGTATTTTGGAAAATAGCAAAGTGATATATCAATTTGAAATGTCTCTATTTTTGAAAACTAAAAAAAATATATTTAGATATAATGTGCCTAATGTGATACTGATAAAATTTGACGTTAAATATTTTCTTGAAAAATCAAAAAATAACTGAGACAATTGACAAAATCACTTTTACTTAGCATCCTACCGACTCATCAATGCAGTGCACTGCTACGATGCAGCGATATATACCTACCATTATTGGACATCCATCCAATGAACCAGTCACAGACCAAACATACTATTTTTTAAATGGAATGACATCTTTTTTATTGCATCTTCGTATTTTTATTTAAGGTAAATTTTAATCTTCAGCATTTACCCTACTACATAAAATTCGTATGCAAGTGCCGAATTTCCAAATGTCAACCACAAAATTGCTTCCATAACCTCGACGCGACGTTTTCACGACTGTCACATCCCCTATGACTGCAAAAGCACTCCCAAAGAATATTTTTGCTTCCACGCAGAGTTAAGTGCAGGCGGAATGACATTAAAACGAAGAGCCCCTCGGGCTCGCGAGTCCCAGAGCTTATCAAAAAATAAAATTAACATCAACCTGGATTCCGCAGCGAGGACCAGGAGGATTTCATTTTGGAGTCGCCGAAACGAAAACTCATTATCCCGAACACGCAAAATTCCCGATTCCGAACATGTCGTGCATTTCCTCCCTTTCCCCTGGTTATCCCGGTTATTATCCTGGATTACTTGTTCCTGGCAGGCGGGCAATCCAAGGGAGCTTTTTACCGCAGGGGCGCGCAACCACTTCTCCCAGAGCCAAGCTCTAATATGCAAGTTGCCTGTCGAGGCGGTCTTCCTGAAATTCCCTCATTCTATTTTTGCGCCGAGGCGTCCTTCGGGAGGCGCATATTTCATAGGAAGCGTTTTCACGTTTTTACGACGCAACATCAAATTGTTTGGGCTGGAGTCGATGAGATGCAAGTTGAGAGGCACGTTAAAGTTTGGCCTCACTTTATTTCGGCTCGTTAACTCGCTGTTGCGGAATGGTCCATACGTAGCGTTACAATTCAAGATTTTCATACTAAATTATGTACTATTGGGTGCCCTGAAATACTACAGTGTACATCAGGCTTATATTAAATTTAGCACACTTCTTTAAGTACCTACCAATTTTTTTCATTTTTTTAATTAAATTTTATTAAGTTTAATATATTGAAAACTTGTTCACTGGAAATCATTATGAGAAACTTCACGTTTAGAAACCCTTTTAAATGTGCGTTTTTTTCGTTAACAGTATGAAGTCGAATTAGAGACGTTTTCTTTGGAGAAATGGAGTTGCGTGTGGAAACCTTTAAAGTGTTACTTTTATTTTACATGTTGGTTTCTACATCTCCAGTTACAAATACCCTACATATTATTACCATACAAATCTTCCGAGGTTGTGTAGCTTATTTTACTATGAAAATTCCTTTGTAATAGGATCATCTAATTAATTAATTCCATCATCTTCGGTAATACAGAGTGCAGAGTTTTAAACTCGAAGACACAAATTATTGTATTCGTGCATAAATTTAAAATTACTTCAATTTCTGACGTTTCTTAAATTTCTTAAATTAAAATTATTCGAAAAGAAGCTTTCGTCGAAGTATTTATGGAGAGCCACAATATCCAGTACTACGTTGTTACAAAAAGTAGAAGAATTAAATGATTTCAATAAAATTTGATGTATTATAAATGAACTGAATCAGGCTAGAAAGTATCCATGGAAAATCAACTCATAAAAAATTATTAAAACTATTAATACTCGATTCGAAGAAGATGATAGAAAAAAATGACGATAGAAGTGATGTTTACTCTTCTGGACCATTTCTTAAATGAATACTTAAGAATTTAATGAACATATAGTCAAATCAGATAATTAAATTTGTAAGTATTCATTAAAAAAGACTATAGTACACTATAGTAATAACATCATGGTAAGCAATTCAAATAATCTTATCATGGAAAAAATGTTTTTTTACACAATAAGATGTCTTGTTATATAAAAATATGTACCTTTATACTCCAGATAAAGGATAATTGATTCAGAATAAACAAATATTTGTCCTGATGAATTGATTATTTGAATTGCTTACCACTTATGTTATTACTGCATAAATCAACTCCATTGAGTAGATCATTCTGCATTCATCTGATGATCCATTCTGCAATCAATCCATGCTTCACACAGCACTCCTTAGATCCGTTTGCTGGTTCTAGAGTTATTCATCCTTTGATCCATCGGTTCTAGCACAAATCCGTGGTTTTGATCATCCATTCGGACGCCCTTGAGCGAAAAAGGACGAGTGCTTGAGCAATCCATCCAGCAGTCCTCGGTGCTCGCTGCATTTCCTCCATTTCTCCATTTCTCAAACACTTGCTTTTTCGCAAGCCCTTAAAAGGGCCGCAACTCCTGAAACAATATGCAAACCGTGTTCTCTGCCGTTCCTCTCGCACCCTCTTCTTTCAGCTCGCGCTCCTCACATCCGCCCAAAACGGAAAAGACAAATAAAGCTCCATTAGTGGAAAGGACGTCAGCTTTAAATCCTTGTTTTCCTCGCCCACCCTCATTTTCCTCGCTCAACCTTCACGTTGGCCTTCCCTGTATGAGGTTCCCTCTTCGTTCACGGTTTGTTCGTCACTTTTGGTGCCTCCAGTGCTCGCGATCGCTTTTTTCTTTGCTTATTCCCTCGTGCGTTGTTCTCTCCTCAACTTTCGCTTGTCCAGTAAACTTTCCTTTTCCCCTCATCAATTAGGGTTTCCTTAATCCATTGAGATTCCTTAATCCATCGAGTGTTCCTCAAATCCATCGAGTTTCCCTTAATCCATCGAGTTTCTCTTAATCTGCGGGCCACATACTGCCTGGGTATTATTGAATTCGACGTTCAGTGGTTAATTTTGGTATGTGTCTCATAGAATTGTAAAATGCAACTGAAAAGTAAAATGCATCAAATAGTAGGTACTCAAAAATACAAGTACCACCCCTTAAGTTTAAAATCAATATTTTTCATCAAGTGCTCTATCTAGACAACTTAGAATAAGACCATTCCCCTCCTTTTGCAAGGCAAACCCCTTAATTTCTCCCTATTGACTGGACAACATAAAACTTAAGTTTCTATAGTCAGTTTATTTAATGCGTAGCAGAGCTTCAAACGAACCATACTTATTATAGGTACTCTTCAAAATGTTGTTTTGAAAAGAGTATATTGTATTCGTCATGCTGTATGTTTTGATAGATAATCCAGTTTTAAAATTGTATGTATGCAGAGCTTACACGACACCAGTAACTCGCACGAGTTAGGTACTAAAAACTAGTACATACTAAAACGCTAATATCACCAAACGTTTTAGTACTAAACATAAAGTTTCGGATGCGAATCATTAATCGAGTTGTACATAAACATAAAATTTAGAGCGTAAATCATTTAATTTGAGTTCGTTTTCGGTCGCAACAATAAAGTTCAGGAAATCGATTTTACAGGGTGTCTCTGAAATGCTCCGAAAAAATTTAACCACATATAGAACTCGACAAAACAAACAACTTATTCCTATACCATTTTTCTCGAAACAAGTCCCAAAAGGCGTAAAAATGGATTAAAGAACCCCTTGAAAATAGGTGTCCGGCCCTGACTACAACAATGAGAGCAAGCGAACTGGATCCTTCCTTTATAATAAAGCTTCCACATGCATACGGCATGTAACATACCATGCACATTGGCATGTTCCAGGGTCGGTTCGATAAAACAAGTGAAGATTTGGGGATTTTTTTCTTCCGAAAATCGAAAAATTGTATAGGAAAAAGTTGTTTGTTTTATCGAGTTCTGTATGTGGTTAAATTTTTTCGGTGCATTTCAGAGACACCCTGTAGATCACTGTACGAACAATTAAAGTAAATGATTACAACAAAGTAAAAATTGACAAGTAACATGTTTATTCCTTAATTTAACCAAACACAATCTGATCTTTGGCCTATACTATTCTAGATTTTTAGGTGCTACAACTGACAGCCGTTAAAAACACTTTCAGTCTCCCCTAGCTTTACGTTTTACTCATGTTCACACTTCATTACCATGTCATCGCAGGAGAGTTTGCACCTTTTAAAATGAGTGTACGAATTTAATGCCGTGATGAATTGCACACGTTTTTGTATTAAAAGGGAACTGCTGCTCGAGGAAATTACGCTGATACACAACAAACCACTACGGGTTTGTCCTGCGGTAATCCTGATATCGTTTTGCGTCCTCCAAGCGCCGTTCAGGACGAGCGAGATTTGTGGTTGAATGGGAATTGCATTTTCCTACCATTTACATTAGAATGGCTGCCTTTACAGCAGTTGTAATCCAGAGCACTTCATTTTCCCGAACAAAAAATTAATCCCTTTAAACTCGAATCCTACCATTATTTCTAACTGGGATATTCGAGTGAAGTAACGCATATTCCATTTACTTCGAGTTGAATACTATGTGACTTCAGCGACCACCATTTAAAACTGAATATTGTTCCACAATTTCTCTTTCAAATGAAAATTTAAATACCTGTATTCTTCATTGAAGAAATTGCAAAATTTGTCGAATAAAGGTGTAACTCTATTTTTGTACTGCAAGCATTTTGATATGGGAAATTTAATTATGCAAGGTGTTTCGGAAACAACTTCAGAAATTATAAATACAGAATTCCATAAAATAAACAACTTTTCTATTTTCCATTTTTCGAATATCGAAGAGGATCGACTCCAAATGTGTTGATTATGCCAGTTGGTGAAACCTCTACGAGAAATCGCGGCAATCACTATTAATTAAAATTATATCAATATTTGCAGACGCGTTCGTAAAATTCGGCTGTCACAAATACATGGAATGAACTGCACTACCACGCTTTTTAGGTCGTGTTTAGGAAAAAATTGTGCAGGAAAAATTGTCTATTTCAATGAATGAACATTCCCGAAGCTATTTCTGAAACACCTTGTAGAACTATGTGTGATCATTCCAAATTTGTGGTTCATTACTATGTTTTTGTAAAGTTGAGGATTCACCCTCAGACCCAGAGGAGGCCCAAGCTTGCGAAGACGACCGCAGATCCGCCCAAACCTTCACCTCCACTGGAGAGAAAGAGAAGACTGACCAAAGCCAGCAGACTACCCCAACTACTCCTCCGGCAGACGCGGGTGAGTTGTTAGGGTTGAAATTTTCTGGGATGGACCGCCTGGGGTTGCGTCCCCTTCAGAGTAAAAGGGGATACACCTCAGGCGGTCCAGACTGTGCCTGCGGCTGCTTGCAATCAATATACTCGAGGATTAGGTCTGATGCGATTTACGGTGCCAACTCGACTAGAAGAAGGTCCAAATTTATATTAACTACACACGCTTGGATTGTGTCTGGAAAGGCGAAAAAGTTGTTATTCCCGAGTAAAAACCGGAGTGTTTGTGGGATTTTGGGGTTCTCGCCCAGACGTATTCGGACTGGCACCTCTGTAGTCGTAATCAGAGTAGGCGTGCGAAAACTCCGGATTTTTGGAGCTTTCGGCAGGGGTGTGCTTTTCCTTTTTGCGGGGCACGTTTTTCCCATCGATTAACGATAAAAAAGGATTGGACTTTCCCGCTCCAAGGTTAATTTGGAGTGTTCGAGCTCTCTGGGATTGAAGTGTCACTTGGATGAAGAGGCATTATTGAATTGAGGTGGAGCTCGTTGGGAATTCAGCTGTGAGGTTTTATCTCCGCCCATTTGAAGTTAGCTCCTTGCAAACTAGCTCTTTGTTTTCTTTCGGAGTTTTGGGATTTCTATCTTAGTTATACCAGAAACTATTTATTTGTTCTCGTCTGTGGTTATACATACATACGAATTATTGTATTATTACTATTGTTATGAATGAGAACAACCGGCTCTAAGATGCAATATTACGGGCTAAAGCTAGCGAGACAGCCGCCGTAGATGAAGACGTTATTTATGATCGTTCTGGAGCTTTCTTTTGCCGCCGGGCAGGTGCAGGTGCAGCCACTCGGTTAGCTGTGTGATATCACCTAGTCTGGCAGGCTCGAGCGGATTGGACCAGAATACTTCTAGTTAGACATCCTCAATATTAAATGATAAGGCGGTTGCTTATAATTATAATTCACTCCGTTTGCTCATTGGCAATGTAAACCGCAAGTCCAGTGAGTTATTGTTAAACATTCAGTGGATCCACCTGATTTACGGTTCTTCTTCGATGCAGCCCGGTCAAGTATTTTAATTTACTGGATATTTACGAAGCTCATTCTTTTATCAAAATCCGACAACTTTCCTGCAGAATCCCCGGAAATCGATGAGCTCAAAGCCGGGAAGTTTTCCCTGGCATGGCAGCGACGGGCCAATTTCCTTGTAATGTAGTTACATACACAGGAACACAGGGCGCTTCGCGTCATGAATTTATTACTGCGTGGGCGATTGTTTCGCCGGTAGTCGTCTGGTCGGCATTCGTTTTGCGCAGTCTGGCTTAGGAACTGTTTCACCTAGATGTTATATTGCCCAGAATCTCTCTACCCCATGAGCTATTCGGGCCGTTTGTTATTTCGCCCTGCAGTTATTTAAGCCCAAAGGTTATTTTGCTCCAACCTGTTATTCCACTCTAATGATTATTCCGCCCTGGACTTTGTTCTCTCCCACAGCGCCGAACTGATTTTGCTCCGTTATTTCGCCCTGTACTTATTTTGCTCCAACGCCCAACAGTTATTTTGCTCTGCCTTGGACTTATTGCACCCACGACTTACCTCCTTCCACCATCATGACTGATTCATTCTAGCAGTTAGTTTGCCAGGAGTTATTTTCCCCTTGACTTACGAACGTCCTCAGTTACAGGAGGCGCCTCTCTTGCTCCAACAACCCCAGTCCACGGCTTTTCTGAGATATTTCCCTCTAATGTTATCTAGGGGAAGTCCGGTACATTCTGTTCTCCTCTTGTTCAGTGTGACAGTGGGGGTGGGTAGTTAGGTCGAGGGTAGATTAGAGTAGAAGTAAACTTCCCTAGGAGGGAATATTGTTTACTGTGCGGAATTGGCCTTGTTTCAACGTTTTCCCAATACTTTGTGGAACTCGTTTTCCCCTGAATTTGTTCAGGAAGTTTTCTCACTACTCGAGGTGTGAGGGTGAATTTCTAGACGAGAATTTTCAGCCTTCGCTCGTTATTTTCAGAGCGTAGGAGTCAATTGCATTTGCATGCAATCTTCGCAACAAATTCTGTCCGAACTACATCAGTATATTTTTCTAAACTTCTTGTTCGAGTGTATGAAAACAGAGAATGTTGTTTGAACAAAGTAACATAATTGCCCTGTCATTATGGTCTCCACTTTTCAAAGAAAAAGGACTCAATAGGTGTCCCTTTAACGATTGCAGACAACCCGTCTAGTCAGAGGTACATTTTGGAGACGATCACCATGACGACCGTTACGGAGAGACGACTGATGCGCGAAGCTTCGTCTGAAGAGGGAGAGGGTGGTGGAGCAGCGGATGAGAAGGCAACCCCAACGCCCTCTTTGCCCCCCGGTGGGTCGCCGATTAGTGGCATCCTGAAGGGCGGTCGTTTGTGGAAGCAGGCTAGCCTGGATATAGCTGGGAGGAATGCAGAGTCCCAACAGGTAACTTCCAATTTGGTATTTCACCAAACCAATTAGCGTATATTATTGATAATCCAAATACCGCACTGTACATCCTATTCCAAACCACTTATTCGTGCAATTAAAGCAGAATTAGACCGTCCTAACTGGCTCATATTTCAAAGTACACGTCTCGTCTGTATCTACTTTTTTTACTGGAGTAGCGGAGAGAGACGCAGATTCCACGATATTATTACGGGTGACGCGATGCAATCAAAGTCTCCAATTCCCATAGTTGTGCTGAGACCTAGTGGTGCACACAATCAGCTTACAGCCACAGATTGGTTGATTTAGAAAGTTTTATATGAGTAGGAATATTAAAGACTATATGTATAAGATTTCCGAACCAAGGAAAATAAATAAACAACAATAGTTCTAGGAGTACTATTTTTCTCTAATTTAAGTAAATTGAACTTAAGGAAATGACGTTCACTCCACCAGCAATTTTACAAAGTACCAACCCAATCTGATTCAACTGTTTCGCTAACGTAATTTGATCCTCGTTACTTCGAATATCGGTAATCAAATTACAGCAACTTTTCCAATTACTGTCTCTCGGACAACATCCATTGTAATTTAAATGAAGGTGGAAATATGGGAGCGCCAATCAAAATTCAGATTAGTTAATTCTAATCCAGAAAGCGTCAATTAAAATTCAGATTGCCAATTTACGAAACGGAAAATTTTGTAAGCATTCCAAAATTGTATACTACTCCATCTCTAATAGCAGCATGGTGCATGTGCTATGTGTTACTATTATTATGAGACAAGCAGTGTATAATGCTTGATTATTGTAATCAATGGTATAACTTCAAACTATCGGGTGAAGAGTTACACGTTTGGCAAAAATTGTACTGAAAATACAGAATATGGCGTTTCAAAATATATCCCCCAGGCGACAATTCGGAAATTCACAGCGAATAAATTTCACCCTCCGCCTAGCGGGTGGGGGTGTAATAGCAGTGCAAATGGAAGCGAATTTCTTGGGGAAAATCCACTCACGCCTCTTCCGCGCAAAAGAGTTCCATACATCTTCAGAATAACCACCGTTGCTCACGACAGCACTGGCGCTGCTCCACCAGGACCAAATGAACTCTGCGCCCATTAAAAATGAACACCGGCCAAACGCGACTGACAAATGTTCGAGAAGCAGACCGTAGAGCGTAGGAAGCGGGAAATTCCATGTAGGTGCAGAGAGAAAAAGAGCATTTTTAACGGGTGGAAGGAAGCAATCGTCCTAATGGACGTCGTGCGTTCCCTCTCTAGTGCTACGTGAATAAGTAACGAAAGTCCTGATAAATACGTAATAAAACCTCGTTTACGTATACGACCGACTTACGAAGACGTAATCGAGAATTCCGGTGCCAAAATGACCGGACGTTTCCTGTATTCGCTTAGATCATTCGGAATGGGACATTGCGAATAAGATGGGGTACTCCATTTGTTTGTCCTGCGCATGTTGTTCTTCACGTGACTTGTGACGAATAAAGAAGCCATATGGATTATGTTCAAGTTCGTAGCATTGAAAAATATGTCTATCTTTGAAAAAAAAAGTTGTGATAAATAAAAAAGTCAAGTCAACGTCATCGAATTTTAATCATCGAGAAAGACAGTCCACATAAAGGAAGAAGCATCCGATTAAATTTTCGCGAATTTTCATCTCATTTAGGCAATTTCAGTCCATAGATAATAATCTATAGAGAACCGTATAATTTATTGACGAATCTATCTTATTATATTCTAAACCACATATCTGTGTGGTTTCTGAATTTTTGCACAACTAGTTTTACCTAAATTTCGCCCAACCTGTTGCTATTCAAATCCGAATATATACTATTCAAAAATTTTGCAAAAAACAACCGATTAGTTAAGCGTTTCAATTTTCTCAAAAATTGACCATCTAACTTAGTGATTTCACAATATTCGGATGACTAGTTTTCTTAAAATTCGATCCAAAATTACTCATAACCAACCTGTATTAAGTCACACTTTCCTAAATTTACAGGAGAACCATTTGAAGATTTTGATTTACTGAAATTACGAACTAGTTATTGATAATTATCATACATTATCATTCAATTTTTGACAATGGAGTGTTATAGAACTCAATTTTCACCGGACAAAAATATACAAAATTCCTTTATAACACTAAAATGCAAAAAATGGACTTAAATTTTGAAAAAAACTAGCCATCCAAAAAATTTTAAATAATCCTTATAACTACTTTCGGACGTCGTAAATCCATTTCTGGCGAGAACAAAGCTCTAAAATGAACGGTTGATTTTTGCCGGATTTTATAATGCTCGAAACTGAGCCTAGCAAAATTCTGAATTTTACGATAAAATTTTGGAAAAATTAGTCATCCAAAAAATCTGAAATATTCCTTTTACGTACTTTGGGATGTCCTAATTCCATTTCTGGAGAGATCAAAACCCTAAAATGATAGGCTGATTTTTGGCGGATTTTTTAACGTAAAATACTCGAAATTGAGTAACGCAATTCTGAATTTTACGATTAATACACTCTGGCTCTGAGGTCCATATATTGGTTTGTTTTCATGAATTTTACTATTATTAAGGTTTCGGTAATGTAATTTTCTTGTGACATCACATAATGTGGGAATCGTAGCAATTTATTGACTATACCACCTAATTAGTTATCGACTTTGGCTGAAAGTAGGCTAGCATATAATTATCTCTATAAGTAGAGATGAAATATACTTTTACTTTAAAAATTCTTTAAATACTTTGAAAATTATAGTAAAATATTACGTTTTTATACTATCATTTGGAACAGGGAGAATACGGTTTTTTAAAGCTTAATTTCTGATATTTCTGATATTTCTGATCACCCATTGATGGGAAATAGAGCACAGACTAGGATATTTTACAATTTTACGTCCATAAATATAGTCTAAATCAGGACATTGGGCTAGGGTACAAGAGAATAAGGAGGAAAACGTTCAGCAAGTGATTTGTAAATATCGGACGTATTTAGATTAAATGTCCGTTAGAGTGAACACTTTGATTCCTCCCTATCCCATTATTCTTGAATAAAGTACGGTCTGCAGCGAGTTGCTGTATTATTGGTGTTTCGTATCGACGTACAGTCCTTTCTGTCTACGGCTTCAATACATTTCCGGCTGTCGGCAAGTGCTTTTAGATTATTCATCCCTTTCCGAAGCAACCATGGCCTGGCGGCTTCCCTCTTGGGACATCTCGTAATACCTCCCGTATTTGCTGACAGCGTGAATTGCATTGAATGCAGCCATCAATTATTTTAGGAAATGTTGCTGAACAAACTCATTCTATTATATTTAGTGTTATTCATCCAATTCAATATACATACATGCATAATTCATTTGCCTAAATGATTAGTGTACATTATTCAGAGAAATCGATTACTCATACCTCTGAATTATTCAAATTTCAGAATACTGACTCTAGCATTACTTCTGACGAAGAGGGTGGCAGCAAGCGCTCAGTCCGCTTCATCGAATCCGAAAGTAAACGCTTAAGTTGCGATGGAGCTCCAGACAAACCCTCGACTGAAACCCCTAAAAAAGAGGAGTCCGAAGGCAAGCCTCACGTGGAAACGTGCAATCCTCAGCCTTGCCACAATTCCATCTCCCCCGATTCTACAGAGATGATGCTCACTTTCAAGTTGGGCAACCACGTTCTCATTTCCAACAACAGTTTGAAACCAAATTCCGCGGTGAGACAGCTGTTTCCTTGCACTAAGCCTGTGGGGCAAACCCAAGGTAAAGAAGAGGACACCTCCCAGCAATACCTGGTTACTGCTGAATCGCTGAGGGCTTTCGAGGAAGCAAAGAGGGCTAAACTACCCCAGGTAATTCAAAGCGGGGAGACCGATGAAAGTATCAAGAAAGCCATCGAGCGCAACACCCTGAGGAGATCCCTCATCCGGTACGAACCTAAGAGCAAGAAGGTGCAGCAGAAAACAGACAACTCGTTGGTGGAAAGGATCAAGCAGCTCACATGCGACGTGGATGAAACGAACCATGAGGAAGAGGACATCCCAGCGAGGGCTAGTCCTCCTGGGGAGGAAGCCCGCAATTCGCCGGAAGTCTCCTTGAACGTTAAACCTCAAGAGAAGAGTTTCAGTCCTTCCTCTTCCTCCACAGCCAGTTCGAACTCGTCTTCAGTGTCTTCCACGTACAAGAAAATCACGGACCTCTTCGCCAAGAGGGATAAACCGGATATACAGAATAACCTTTTGGAGACGAGCAGGAACCAGCCTCCGGATTTATGCGGAAACCAGGAGCAAGAGCACCAGTACGTTAAAGTCACGGGGGAAGGCAGGAAACAGTTCTTGTCTACCCTGGCACCTTTAACTGCCTGCGTAGGGGGCACCACTCCCGGGGATGATTTCTACTACCACCTGAATACCCAAACCCAAATTGGAGAGAGAAATTCTATGGCTAGTTCCGTGGGAACTGAGTACAGCTTGGAGGACATTGATGAAGGATTGAAAGTTGAAGAGGAAGAACCTAAGAAAATCGCTCCTGACGTTCTTGCCGGCACGCCTTCCGCTTCTGAATCAGGGGATGAGCTGGCTATGTTCGTGCAACAGGACGCTAGTAGAATCGAGAGAATTAAAAAGAAGTATGTCTGCTTTTAATTTGCAAAATTTCTCTTTCTGAACGTGAAAAAGTTTACTATAATAGTCGTTTACCTTTTATCTGGCATTTAGCCAACAAGCTAAACAAATACAACCTTTTTATCAAAACTAAGCCAAATTATTACACAGAAATGACCGTTCGATTAAATGCCCCTCTGTGGAATATACGACCATAGTTCTTGCGAATGTGGGTCGAAGTTATTATCTATATGAGTGTGGAAGGAAAACTAAAGTTCCACATAACGTTTATTCTTGCTTGTTTGAACTAAGCTATGGTATACACTGTCGAATAAATTCTGTGATATTGGAATATCACTCAACAGAGAAGGTCATGACAGTAAAAGAATCCGAAAATTTGGAATGTGACTAATCCTTATTTTCAGATATCAAGTGGATACTAATGAAGAGGATGACGAACACGATGATTATGGCTTCAATAGGCGCCCCTCGGTTCGCGGCATCAAACCCCTATTTAGTTCAACCAACGAAATTATCCAACATCTGCAAAACCAGCTGCAGCCTCCAAACAATACTCCTCCCAGAACCAGCAACCAAAACCCCGTGGCGTGGCCTTACTACTCGGAATCAGGTCTACCAACCGTCGACAACAAGTCACGCATCAATCAGAATCTACCATATCAGTACGCGAACGTAACTGAAGAGATGAAGGCTAGGATGGCCGATCCGAGGACCTACCAGCAAGGGCCTTACAGGCCCACCTCTTTAGTTGAGGAAACCGCCTACCAAAATTGCGCAGATCAGAGGTGCAATACGGCCTACCGAACAAACATGAACCATTACTCGCCTTTAGTTCGAATCGGAGGTGGATGCAGCGACTACTACCAATCCCTGCCAAGGCAGAACAGAAACGGACGGCCTCTCTCACCTCCGCCTTTGGAAATCTCCAAGAATTACCACCAAACCATGGTTTACATACCATACAACCACATTGAAGGATACCAGTCTCCCAATCCCTACTACACTAACGAAGCCTGTTACGCGAGAGTCACCAACCAAAACCAAATAAACAAGAGGTTCGTTGAACCGATTTACGGACAGAGGATCAACCACCAAGAAGAGCACATCTACCAAAGCGCTCAAATGGTGCAGAAAGGCAGGATTCCTTATCCACCTGGAGTGGTCAATTCCAGAAGCGAGAGTCCTCTGCCTGGACAATACTCAACAGCCAGGAGCACCCAAACCCCTGCTGCCACCCTTCCCCATTGCAATTACTACCCCATGAGGTATAGACCAGTAGCAACGCATAACGGAGTGCTTTGGCAAGGAGACTACAAGGTGAATAGGCACAGTTTTCCCACAGTAGGGCCTCGGTACCCTCCAGCGGATTCCATCTCCTTGACGGACAGCGAGAGCCAACACAGCGCCCAATTACCCAACGGATACCGACCTCCCCTCGAATACGGCCCAAATAAGGATTCGATGCCCAATTCCCCAACAAAACCCAGGTTCATCGAGAGAGGTGTCCCTGAAGGCGCAGCGAGTGTCAGCCCCCAAGATTCCACTTCAGCCCAAAGCGCCAGCACCATGACCTCACCAACGTCACCCCAGAACCCGCCGGGCACAAAACCGCTCTTTTACGCGATGAACGTCTGACCTAACGAATAGGTGAAATTGCTGGTTAAAATTAGGGTTGTCGGGCCTAGGCCTCCCTAGGGTTGCTAGGGAGTCGAAATATGCCATATCAAAACGGCAGGCAGCGGAAATAGTTCTAGAGCCAAGTCGGATGGTTTTGGCCTTGATTTAGGCACATGGCACGTGGAGTCTAGTATTAACCCGAATCGATGAGTTGATCGAATTTCCATGCAGGGTGGTTCAACAAAACAGCTTGATCCCTCCTATGAAATAATATGTACAATAGGTACTTTCATCGTTCGAAATTATGGTAAAGTACATCATTGGAAAAATATTATATTATCTTACAAAACATAGTTGTGGAGAGTATAAGACGATGGTTATAGATCATAGTTTGGACGCGCGATTGAAAATACTGCGATAACTAAGATTACTGTGTTTACTAGGCTTGGTTATTTTAATTAGGGATGCCAACTGGAAAGAAGCGGGAAACTTCACGATGGAGATTTCCAGGGTTCGAATGGATGGGTCTCAAAACCGTTTCCATCACATAAAGACGGTTTTTCATTACCAAAGCCACACTTCACGTGAGCCAGTACAAAACATAGGCCCATTTTGCACTTCATATCCAACTAACTCAAAAAGATTAAACGATCTGCAGTAGGCTGAATTCGTATTACAAAACTTCGAATCCAACATCCAAAATCTTCATTGCTAAGAAAAAGCAATCAACTTCTCCAACTAAATGTGCACACAATCTGCACAGCAATTTTATAATGCGACACCCTGCATAGAACCTCGCCAAACTCTTCGTCTCCTCCGGTTAAACTAAAGGCCGATAAAACCGCCTGTGGTCGAAGCAGATTTTGGCTTGAACCAAGTTAACTGAAAACCCCACAAGAGAATTTGGTCGCTGAAGCGACACATCCGGTAGGTTACAGTAACCTCTAACAAAAAAAAAACAATGTACCAAACGCAGGCAGAAAGTTGTCGAAGGGCGTTTTTCTATTGATCCCTCAAGCAGAAACCGCAACAGTATTCCGCAAATCTGAATGTGCTAGGATAATTTCTACATGAATGTGACTTAGCTAGATCTCTCCGTCTCTCTAGACCGTTTTCGCCCTCTTCCCCGGGAAGGGGCGGAACAAGTAGTACATTTTCTTAAGGAAAACTACCCCAAACAAGATGTAACCTAGTGTAGTAGTCATTGTTGCCAAAAAACTTGTAATTACGGATTCCAAAAGAAACCAAAGTATTACCATTGTGCTAGTTTATAGGTGTTGACCAAAATTGGTGGAGCTGAAGCCCTCGACTTCCCGCGGAAATGTGATCAAAGTTGGCGGTGAAAACTAGGGGGGCGTATTTGAATTCTCACTAAACGCTAGGCCAATGTAAATGTAATTTAGGCGTACATAAAGAAAGAGTAAAGAAATTATTTATTTATCGAAGTCTAAGCGAAAGATGAAGGAAGAGAAATTTTTAGAGCGGTCCTAAAGTAGACCGCATTTTTGTGATGATCTCCCCATGACTCGTAGAGTTTCGTTTTTATATTTATATTGATATATTTAAAGAAAAATACTATATAATTGATGTTGCAGGATTCCCTCTTTCGTTTTGCGTTTTCGAACCTTTGACAGTTGGTTGACTGAGAAGTGTTCCTCTCTTCCATTATATTTTATAATGTTAGCAACAGAGACTCGTTTTAACGTTCTCATCTTGTGGATTGAGCGAGTGTAATTGCGAAATTAACACTGTAATAAATTATTAAACGGTAAGCGATGTTTTCATTTGAGACTCATGGAAGTATCATCACAGCACTTTGTATCGTCAGTATGTCGAAAACTGTTGATATTTCAAGATGGATTCCCATCAAATTAGGAACATAACAACGCTTTAGAAGCTCAACAAAATGGTGATAAACACTCAAGATTTCAGATTGGCGATTCCTTTCGGTAGTTGATTTCCAGATCCAGCTAACACGATATTGGGAATTTCCAAGTATTTTCGGGTTTCATAAACACAGTAGGTCAATTGTGCTTTTATTGGCGTTTGTTTTAGAAGCGAGAAAGATTGGGATCAATTATATCCAACAAATATTAGAAGTTTCTACTAGACATTCGAAGAAAATTTTAGAAAGAAGACCGTAATTCCTCTGTCAAATAATTAACTTTCTTCAAATCCTCAAAAATATCTTCCGCGCCATATTCCCCATCATTACAGCGAGATCCCCAATATATTGATGCTCCCAGTTTTCTCCTAATTGTCAATGTTTCGATTCCACTTGGAATCTAGGACAGTATCTAGATATCAAGAGGACACTAATGATAAGAGCGAGAAACAAGACGATTATGGCTTCATTATGCGTCTCTCAATTTGTGGCATCTAATCTCGATTTGGTTCAAAAACAAATATTCCAACAGCTGTAGTGCAAGCTGCAGCCTCGGAATAGCACTTTTCCCAGAACCAACAACCAAAATCTTGCACAGGAAGAAGAATGCCTGCTTTTGATCTACAAAATTTCCATTTTTGAACATTTTGCTATAGGTATTTACTTTTCATTCAGGGTACACAGCGTAGCTTTCATCACATGAGAACTATATTTGTTTTGGTATTTATTATTTTCTTCGTGAAGTAGTTTTAGTTTATTTAATTTGTCCTATCTGGACACATCCAGCTATAGATCTGGGGAAGAGAAGCAGTCACTTCAGCTGGAAGAGTTGCATAGACCAATGCATGAAAAGGTTACTGGCTATTCGGCAATAAGCTAGGTTACCAAAACTTAAACAAAGGAATGTAAGTACGACCGCACTGTTTGCGAATGTGAGTCGGGGATGTCATATGTATGCATGCGGAAAGAAAACCAATATTCCCCATCTACTCAAGATACTTCTTTGTTCGTGCGAAGCTATGACATTTATGCATCGAAGATTTTTCTTCATATAGCGATACCACGGAATAAAAGATCAAGATAGATTTAGAGTCTAAAAATGTTGTATCTGAAACCCCTATTTCCAGATATCAAGTGGATACTAATAAAAGGGATGACGAACACGATTATGGTTTCACCAGGCGTCCCTCGGTTCGCGTCGTCAAACCTCAATTCCGCTCAAGCAATGACATTATCCAACATCTGCAATATCAGCTGCAGCCTCCAAACGATACTCCAACAAGAACCAGCAACCGAAATCCTTTAGCATGGCCTTACTACTCAGAATGAGGTGTACCAACCATCGATAACAAGTCCAGCATCAATCAGAATCTACCATATCAGTACGGGAACGTAATTGAAGAGATGAAGGCTACGATGGCCGATCCGGGTACCTACTACCAAGGGCCCCACAGGCCCACATCTTTAGTTGAGGAGACTACCAAAATTGCGCGGATCACAGGTGCAATATGGCCTACCGAACTAACATGAACCATTACTCGCCTGTAGTTCGAATTGGAGGTGGATGCAGCGACAACTACCAATCCCTGCCAAGGCATAACAGAAACGCCTCCGCCTTTAAAAATCTCTAAGAACTACATACTATCAAACCATGGATTACATACAATAAAACCACATTGAAGGATACCAGTCACCCAATCCCTACTACATTAACGATGTTTGTTATGCGAGAGTCACCAACCAAAACCAAATAAACGAGAGGTTGCTTGAACTGATTTACAGACAGAGGATCAACCAACAAGAAGAGCACATTTACTAAAGCGCTCAAATAGTGCAGAAAGGCAGGATTCCTTATTCTCCTGGAGTGGTCAATTCCAGAAGCGAGAATTCCCTGCCTGGACAATACTCAACAGCCAGGAGCACCCAAACTCCTGCTGACACCCTTTCTCATTGCAATTACTACCCCATGATTTATAGACCAGTAGCAACGCATAACGGAGTTCTTTGGCAAGAAGACTACAAGTTGAATAGGCATAGTTTTCCCACAGTAGGGCCTCGGTACCCTCCAGCAGATTCCATATCCTTGACGGACAGCGAGAGCCAACACAGCGCCCAATTATCCAACTGGTACTGACCTCCCCTTGAATACGGCCCCAATAAGGATTCGATGCCCAATTCCCCAACAAAACCCAGGTTTATCGAGAGAGGTGTCACTGAAGGCGCAGCGAATGTCAGCCCCCAAGATTCCACTTCAGCCCAAAGCGCATCATGACATCACCAACAACACTCCACAACCCGCCGGGCACAAAGCCGCTCTTTTACGCGATGAACGTCTGACAACGAATAAGTGAAATTAAAAATAAAATAATAAAAAAAAATAATAAAAATTAGGGTTGTCGGGCCTAGACCTCCTTGCTAGGGAGTCGAAATATGCCACATGCCACAAAACGGCAAGCAGTGGAAATAGTTCTAGAGCCAAGTCGGATGATTTTGGCCTTGATTTAGGCACATGGCACGTGGAGTCTAGTATTAACCCGAATCGATGAGTTGATCGAATTTCCATGCAGGGTTCAACAAAACAGCTTGATACCTCCTATGAAATAATATGTGCAATTGCTAATTTCATCGTTCGAAATTATGGTAAAGTACATCACTGTAAAAAAATAATATATTATCTTACAAAACATAGTTTTGGAGAGTATAAGACGATGCTTATAGATCATAGTTTGGGCGCGTCACTAAAAATATTGTGACTACTAAGATTACTGTGTTTATTACTGTGTTCATAGGCTCGGTCATTTTAATTAGGAATGCCAACTGGAAAGAAGCGGGAAACTTCGCGATGAAGGTTTTCAGGTTTCGAACGGATGGGTCTCAAAACCGTTTCCATCACATAATGACGGTTTTTCATTGCCAAAGTCGCACTTCATATGACCCAGTAAAAAACATAAGCGCATTTTGCACTTTATTACCAACTTAGTCAAAAAGATTAAACTGGATCTGCAGTAGGCTGAATTCGTTTTACAAAACTTCGAATTCAAGACCTAAAATCTTCAATGATAAGAAAAAGCAATCAACGTCTCCAACTAAATGTGCAATGTGACTGCCGTGCCGGCACAAAATCTGCGCAGGCATTATATAATGCGACACCCTGCATAGAACCTCGCCAAACTCTTCTTCTCTTCCGGTTAACTAAAGGCCGATAAAACCGTCTGTGGCCGAAGCAGACTTTGGCTTGAACCAAGTTAACGGAAAACCCCACAAGAGAATTTGGTCGCCGAAGCGACACATCCGGTAGGTTACAGTAACCTCTAACAAAAAACAATGTACCAAACGCAGGCAGAAAGTTGTCGAAGGGCGTTTTCCTATTGATCCCTCAAGCAGAAACCGCAACAGTATTCCGCAAATCTGAATAATTTCTACATGAATTTGACAGCTAGATCTCTCCGTCTCCAGGCCGTTTTCGCCCTCTTCCCCGGGAAGAAGCGGAACAAGTAGTACATTTTCTTAAAGAAAACTACCCCAAACAAGATGTAACATAGTGTAGTAGTCATTGTTGCCAAAAAAAACTTGTAATTACGGATTCCAAAAGAAACCAAAGTATCACCACTGTGCTAGTTTATAGGTGTTGACCAAAATTGGTGGAGCTGAAGTCCTCGATTTCTCGCGGAAATGTGATCAAAGTTGGCGGGGAAACTAGGGAGGCGAATTTGAATTCTCACTAAAAGCTAGGCCAATGTAAATGTAATTTAGGCGTACACCTAATTGGGCATATTATTAATAAATTATTTTATTTTAGGCGTACATAACGGAAGAGTAAAGAAGTTATTTATCGAAGTCTAAGTGAAAGTTGAAGGAATTGACATTTTTAGAGCGGTCCTAACGTAGACCGCCTTTTTGTGATCTCCCCGTGACTCGTAGATTTTCGTTTTTATTTTTATAGGTATTGATATATTTTCCTAAAGAAGAATACTTACTATATAATTAATTATGCAGAATTCCGATTTTCGCTTTGCGTTTTCGAACCTTTGGCAGTTGGTTGGCCGAGAAGTGTTACCCTCTTTCATGATATTTCATAATGTTAGGGACAGACTCATTTTAACGTTCTCATATTGTGGATTGGGCGAGTGAAATTGCGAAATTAACACTGTAACAAATTATTAAACGATTAGCGATGTTTTCTTTTGAGACCTCACATAACTCATTGAAGTAGGTACCTACCAAAGTATACAATATACTTGAGCGAACATCACTAGGGTTTGTATTCTCAACTGATTGTTTCCTCATAAGTGGAGATAAGTACCATAATAGTCGTAACGAACGAATAATTGTTGTGTATCTAATTGATGGAATGTCCATTTGAACCCTACGACCTATCTACGTATGGTTTGTGGTAGAAGAAACAACCTATAAACCTTTTTCTAATTCAACATTTTCTGTACCACTCTTCAGTTCAAATGGTGCAAAGCACAACCGAATTTCAGTGTGTCTGACTTGGTGTCTAGCTTGTACGGTTTTTCATCGTAGTTTCTGGATTAAAGATGAGCGAGTACGTTGGCGTCTTGAAGTAGCTTTCTTTGGTAACCAGGTAGTATAACGGCCGAGTCTCATCTTTCAGATCCAGGTCGTCTCCTACATGACGTGCATGTTGTTGCGGTTGGTCAACTTCTCCAAATTATCTTTGCTATTCTCCCCGTTCGAAGCCCTTGGTGATGAAATCTTCGTAACCTATATCTTCTTCCTTGTTCCTCAGGCTACTGACTGCAGGATATGCGTTTCGGTTTCTCATGTATGAAGTCAGTCTATTGAAGTGGACCACCATTGATTTCCCTCTTGGAAGTTTGCTTAGCATGCAATAATTCGATTCATCTATTCGACCATTTCATCCGATAGAAGGTGCAGTAGGGTTACCTTTGTCTTGTTTATTGCCAAAATGTTGTTTGGTATACAGGAGTCATACGAACGACCCCAAATCTCATATCAAATTCCTTTATCAAACCCTCGTACCTTGGAGAGTCTTAATATTAATCTACATTAATAGTAGAGCTCGTGGAGCTACTGTTAAATTAACAACATTAACGTTGTGAGACGCCATCAACTTTAGACTCCATCTCTTTGTCCTTTTTTGGTCTAAGTTGTAGCAATAAATTCAACAATGTGACTTGAGGATAATCAGTTGAACTCTCCTCGACTTCTAGCGGAGTTAGCAATGAGTTCTTCTCTGGTTCCATCATGTTTTATTTTCATTTTCGTTATAAACTTTATGTTGTTTGGTTCAACTTACACACAATGTTTATAAAACTGTTTGCACGATTCATGTATCACTTCTGATACCAATTTAATCATTTTATTAATTTTGGGTTTAATCAAAATGGACAATTTATTAAACGATAAGCGATGTTTTCTTTTGAGACCTAACATAACTCACTAGATATTACCTACAACATTTAATTTCGTAAGAACCACACTTGCGAACTTTCGTAGAATTCCTCTCCCTGGCTTCCGGCACTAGACAAAACCTTGAGTTGGAAACTAGGAAGTGACTGTTGTTTGACCAAACTATTATATTACACATAACTAAATATTCTTATATTACCATGAGTTGCATTTTTCATAACACGTTCGAATGCTTACTGTGGAAACATTTTAATCTCTTGAAATCATTGATAAACGCATCTTCTATGAACGATGAACCTCAGTTTGATTTCCTGTATTCAAAATAGACATAGACAAAACAGACATAGTGGTTGGTGGATACTTTTCGAAATGTTGTTGAGTTTCGATTGGGTGTATTATTAGTGAGAAATAACAAACACTTCCCAGAACTCATAATGCAGAAAAATAACAACAAGACATTATGGGAAATTCGTAGAGGTGTGGTCCCCATATTTTGAACCAAGCCCAAAACTCCCATATAAATCCCAAAGAAAAAAGATTACGAAAAAGGCAACGCATTATCCCAAACAATCTAGTCCAGCATCTGCTAGGGTGTGGTGAGCTTTTTCAGTCACACCTTCCTGTGATTATAAATAGTGAATAAGTTATTCAGACTTGGTACCGAGTAGGAAAAAGTGGCAAGGGCTAATCGTAGGATCAATTTAAATGCAGAAGATGCGTTCAAGGAAAAAAAAAGGTGAACAAACTTGAAGATGGAGACAACCCAACGTCAATGGCACTAGAGGGATCGTTTGAATTCAAGATGCGTGGAAGGATTACCATCGGAATATGGATAGAGGCAGGTAAAGATTTTTGACCTGAATTACGATGAGTACCTTGACCTGGTCACCTCCTAATCAGACTTCTGTTTGTATATTTTACATTCCAATGCCAGACTAATCCCAATTTAATCGAACGTGTTAATCTTCCTGTCGGAAGAGTTCTTAAAAAAAATATTAAACACAAATTAGACATTAATTTTAATTCTGAAGACACGACCAAAGTGAGGAAAATACTCCATTATTTTCACTTCGCCCTTCTCATCGTCTTCCTCGTTTTTTCTCCCTTCTTCGCCTTCTCTTTCCTCTTGCTTCTGAGTTGCCGAGCGACTATAGTCATTACGGTGTCTAGTTTGTAATTGCCATTGTATCTTTTGATCGCTCCGCATCTGATGCCTCGTTTTAAAACTTGCAACAGTTTCTTGTTGAATGATTGATTGTGGTAGCCGAATTTTTGGCAGATGTATTTCCGAATTGCATACAGCGATGACCCCTGAGGTTCCTTCAAATTTCTAATAGAATGCACAAGTATCTTAGCTACGTGAAGAAGCTTATCGTTGACTTTAAAACTGGACATGGCTACTTTATTAAATCAAACGCGACACTGAGAAATTTCGACAACAAATTTAACGATTGTCAAATTTGGCAATAATTGTTTTTGGCTGATTTTTGATATTTCTAAACAAGTAGGCTCAGAGATACGATGCATCACGCATTTAGATGATCTGATGCCTTTTGGTGTCTTATATGACTTCAACCTGAGAAGCCTTAATAAGTTATTCAGCTGAACCAGCCATCATTTCATTTAGATATCCTAATCATATTTCTTCTGTTAATATTCATGAGCGATTTATACTTTTGCTGGTTTAGCTAACAACTTTGAATTGCGGTATTTATTACAATGCCTTCTTGATAATTCTCCTTCGACCTTCGTCTTGTTTTCAATTACCTATTATTCATATGAGTAGGCATTCATTGGAATTTTATTTATTTTCACCAAGATCCTTATAAACTGTTAGGTCACCATGTACCTATTATTGTACACAAATTAAAATTACTGTGAAAAATATTATTGGCATCCGAATATTACTCAACTCTTAATACGCAAATATTATTTTACTGCTGATGGGTGAATATTAATTTACCGCTACCCTTATTGTACTGTTATTACGCAAATATCATGTCACCGTTACTCCCAATTTGGAGCTCCGAAAATATCTCAACAACATTTTGTAGCCGATGCATTTTTGCTAACCGAACTTAAAAACATGCCTTCAGCCCAAATTGTGGATTGTTCCTTCACCGGAACGAGAACTCTATTCCACAGTATCTAAATCGACCTTCAGTACTGTTACCCGACATTGAATTTTTAACCCAAATTCGAGTTGTGCCTTAGTTCAAAAGTAAACATATCTGTGGTGAGAGGAGTGGCCCATGGCGACTTGTGATTGTGTTACCTTTTCCCGAACATTTTTTTAATGTAAATCTTCAGTGCCAATGAACCCAAATGGACCGAATGGTACCGCTGGTACCGTTACAAGCAGGTAAAAGCTGGGGCGCCTACACCAGTCTTTATTGGTAATTTCGATATGTTGAATCCTCAAATGCATTGGCCCGCATTTGCATAATATGCAATATCACTGTTCATAAAGAAATGTCATAACAAAGTTTATTGAACAAACCGTAATCTACCCAATAAAATTATTTATACTTTTTATTGCTACGCTTTCGAAATTTGTTTTTTTTTCATTTTTAAGAACTAAAATAGTCCACGGAAGACAAAAAATGTGAATGGTCTACACTCGACTTTCTCGTTACGAAAAGGTTCCCAAAAACGAGATTTAATTATTACACTCTATATAATGTACTTTTAAAAAAAGTGTAATATATTTTTTAAATTTAATTCAACACCACATAAACAATAATCAAAAATAATGTCCGTAATGCATTTGTTCCAAAGGTTTTCTACTGTTTGATTTTTTAAAATATTTTTCTATGATAATGCTGTTGAGTGCCTCCAGCGATGTTTTTTAAAATCTTCTACGCCCAGAAAATACTTTCCATTTAGTTTTTGTTCTTTCCACATTCTTTTTCCAGTCGACTATTTAATTATATTATTGCACATGCTATAATACGCCCTTCAAAATAGATGAGAGAACAAAAATTGTTCTTTGATTAACATTCTATAAAATAGGTGCACCAATATATCCCAACACGTATGTTGTTGTCAACATTATAGACAAATTCCTACAATATGGAGTATTGTAAAAATACAAATTCCATTAAAAAACATCGATAACATCATGGATCCGCCATCTTTTAAAATGGCGTATCCTTGTTGACCTCAGATAGTAGCTTAGTGAAAATAGTTGAGATACCCGGTATAACGTTATAACAAAATATTGATTATTGGGGCTCGAGAAAATAACCCACAAGGCGAAACCGCCATTTTATCCCATGGCTTATTTGTGATATAACATACCTGTATAATAAACAACTACGTATACTCTGCTGGACTCTTTGAGTTTACTGCCACTAGTATTTATTGAATACGTAGCCCTAGTTACCATTTGTCCAAGTTTTTAAGGTTCCTCGGAAGTTCGGTTGAAAAACGAAATTTAGGCTATGAAGTGATTTAGATGAGGTCTGCGCCAAATTACACTGAAAGATTGGCGAATTATGTAAATGTGATTTTGAAAAGTAGCAGCTTGCGTACCGTTAGAAGTGGTGCTCCTAGTAACTAAGAATGACCGAATTGTCTAAAAATGCGTTATTCCCCATAAAAATGGAAGTGCAGACTTGAAATTTACTATTATAATTCAACTATTTTCAATTAGCTAGAATCAGAGATTACTACAGCATCTCAATACATGACGGCACTATGACGTTATCGATCATTTCATATATCATAGAATGACTACAATGTAAACGATTGTATTATAACCTTTATAAAAACTAAATCAATTATGCCCAACATAATTACTTATCTAATATTTTCGTAATAATGGGTAATAAATAGTGGGATTTTGTGAGCTGACGTTACTCATATTTGAGTCACTTACGACGAAGACCAAGGATATTTATCACTTCCCAATTACTTCAACAACGCATTGTCCGCGAAACGTGGAAGATTTCCCATAATTTAACATAGATTAGAGAAAAGTATGTACCGACTCTATAACGTTTATTGAAATTCGGACACAAGACACGACACAAGGACTATAATTTCCCATAAAACCAAAAAATGTATTGAATTAATATGTAGAAGCAAAAGCGTAGCGATTCGATCTCAAAAATCTATTTAGGTTTTTGAATAAATCGAAAAAAAAATCAATTGTGAATTTTTTCTCTCAAAAACGACTGAACTAATTTTAATACAATTTTGACACATGATTGCTACTAAGAGGGAAAACAATAGTTCATTATGTTCATTATGCACTCATTAGAAACTGTTGAATTTTTCCTAATTATTTTTTCTCTGGAATAAAGTTTAACAACAATTTTTAAACTTATTTGTTCTAAAGGCTTTGTCCTTTTGGAATAATTTATGAAAACCTCAAATGATCGAAAATTCTACAGGGCTAGCACACCAGAGGTGTCGGAGATATGAATATTTGAATTTGGGGGTTAAACAAAATCACGCTAGCCCTCTCTTTCATTCGAAAAATTGAATTTTTTTTTCTTGCACGCCATTCAACAGGCTAGCACATGCGTCCCAGAGCTAGCACATAGAAATTAAAGGAACTAAGGGCACATTTATACAGGGTGTTCGGATATGGTGTGGCCATACGCCTACACGTAATTCTTTGGGTCCAAATAATGGTACAAGTTCCTATGAAGAAACACTCAAAACTCAATATTAAGAAAGTTGATATTTTTTATTATTCATGCCTTCATAATAGCGGTTGTAGTAAATTTAATAAATATTCGCCTTCGATTTTTGGACAAACGGTTGATTTTATCGACGTGAAGTAAGTATACCTTATTTTTGCAGTTTTTCAGAATCTTTAATTTTATGGAAAAAAAATTCAAATTTATGTCGGGCAAAAAAGTTATCAAAAAAACAAAATTTAGTTTTTAGGTTATCAGCCCTTTAAGGTTAGTATTTTTATTTGGTTTATGCTCCTATTTGTGAGGTTCATAGTTACTAGCCTCTGTACCGCACGCTGCTACAGGAAGAAAATATAAAAAATGAAATTTGGAATGCCTGTAACTTTCTTAATATTGAGTTTTGAGTGTTCCTTCATAGGAACTTGTACCATTATTTTGACCCATAGAATTACGTGTAGGCGTATGGCAACACCATATCCGAACACCCTGTATTGGGGGTGGGCGTGAAAGTGTTTATGTAAATAAAATATCGATATTTTTCACTTGGACAGGGTTAAACGTAAACAGCGAGCGTATAAGTCTCAGAGCTAGCACATCATAATTGAAGGATATACAAGCTTATTCACCCTCAAGTGTGGATAGAAAATAATTTGTAATAAACGAATTTCAGAGCAGGTACCTACACCCAAATTGAAGGAATGGGGTTTACCACAAATTCTGGAATTTTGCATGGAATCGTTTATTATAGAGCTAGCGCAGTTTTTAGAGCTAGCTCACCAAAATTGAAGGAATATTGCAGGCATATTCCAAATGAGAGTGGGGTGGAAACTGTTAATTTTTTCCAGTTTTTCCTCTTGCACACGGTTGTGGTTAGAGCAGACTAGTTCACCAGTTTTTAGAGCTTTGGATGCAGATTAACAAGAGTTTTAAATCCTCACCCTCAACATGCTCGTAATTCCTTTTAGCAATCTAGCTATCTACTGCCGTATGCAAGTGGAAAAACGGGAAAAAGTTGAATAATAACTGTTTACACTCCCACCCTCAATTTTAAATATGCCTGTAATTCCTTAAATTTTGGTGAGCTAGCTCTAAAAATTGGTGAGCTGGCATGCGCTAGCTGTCTACAACCGTGTGCAAGTGAAAAATTCCGATAATTATTAATATTACCACTTCTACCACCAACCCCAACATAAATGTGCCCTAATTCTGTCAATTTTGGTGTGGTAGCTATACAACCGTGTTGAAGTGAAAAATTTCTAGAAATATAGATATTAAATCTTTCACACCCACCCCCATTATGAGCGTGTCCCTAGTTCTGTTAATTTTGGTGTGCTAGCTCTGAGATTCGTGATGCCCGTGCCAGCTATGTGGAATAGTATGCAAGAGGATTTTTTAACAACGATGCGTTGAGAGGGCCAAGTTCATGGAGCCACCCACGAGTGGTGGCTTAATCATCTCTAATTTATAACATGAAAAACAACATTAATTTTTTTATTTATCACGAGTAACATCAGATAAAGAAAATAATATTGAGAAAACAATGTTATTAAAATTCAAATTTAAAACGATTAAAAAATTCTATCTATATTTTAATACCATAATCATTTTACTTTAAATGTCCAGCCGCATTTAAAAATATCACTTTAGATATTATCTATCAATACATCTATTTCAATAGAATAAAATTAATAGCAATAACACTACAGCAAATTTAATTGAAAAATAGTTTCAGAATGCTACAGGAGACCAATATACCCTCTAAAGATAAATTTGGACCCCTTCTGGGGCCGAATGGACATGCTTATCAACCTGTGGCCTTTGTAGTGTTACATGTGGTTTGGTTCAGAAGAGCTTGGTTATAAATGAAAAACCACACTGCCTCCCACGTTCAATTTAGACTGCCTTTTATACGCTCCAGAATTTTAACCGAGGCAGCATGTTCATGTCCGGCAACTCGCCCAATGATTCTGGCCGAAAACTTTATGTGCGTGGCTTATAACTAATTGAATGATTTCAGCGAGGAAACTAAAGCGAAAGCGGCGCCCGCCCCCAGATCACAACTTGATGGCGGGTCCCTTTTTGGCCGCTAGTTCGCCTCGATCACGCGTAATGTTTTCGGCCGGCATCATTGAGTGAGCTGTCGATAATTAACATACAGCCTCCACTGAAATTCTGATGCGCAAAAAGGGCGGCTTAAATTGAACGTGGGAGACAGTGTTTTTATTAATTTTTAATCAATTATTTCTGAACCAAACCTCGCGTTAACACTGCTCATTTAGTTATAATATTTATTCGAACAATTTTTTCTTCTAGATTCAGAAGGATTATAACTTTTGAGGAAGTGAACTTTTTATCACAATTTATTGGAAGATGCCTGGACGTATTGCCCATGGTAGTTGATGCATGCTCTATTTAGTATACATGTTACACCATGGGTTGTACATACTAGACTCTTTAGGATTTAATTTGGTAGGACGAATGGTGTACGTGAGGGGGCGGAGGAAGTGCGGGTTAGTGCGGCAAAAAGCCACGGCCTCGCGCCAAACCGTGTTAATTGCCTGGTGGCGCTAGTGTCGCCCATCGCAAATAAAGTGAAAAATCCCCCACAGCACGCCTCGTCACGCCATTTCCTGGCAATCTGGCAAATTGCGCGTGCCTTCTCATTTCCTCCTTCATCACCTCTCGTCTAATTTTTGCCCTATTTGAGAGGGTTTGAAATCCTGAGATGTGGGGAGTCGTGAGCGAGAGGGAAATCTAATCCAACGCATATCTTCATTCGGGGAATCTTCCTTGTATCGATTTGTTTGGTCGAGAAGGGGGACCTCTTTTAATCACTGGGGAGACTTATCGAAGAGTCTCTAGAGTTACCAACTGGGGAATTCCGATAGGTGCGTGGTTTTTTCCCTTGCCTTGTGGAAGGGCGGGTTTGATTACACGCCCACTGAGCTCTGAAATTCACTTCGTTTTTTCAATTACACGGCAATAAACGCGTCCGTCCGTTGCTTATGCTAATGCCAAATTGATTTTTTATGTCTTGAGATGTTTCGGAATGCACTTCAGCCTTTCTGCGTCGTCAGTGGTGGAGCTAAAAATTCAGCGCCCATCAGGATGATGGGCGATTAAAAGGCTACTGGCCACTTGCATTCCTCGCCCGTCAATAAAAATAAATTTAGCCAGGCCCAGCCTCGATTTCGGGATCCACTTCGCGCCCGGTCGAAAGGGTTTATCGACCGGCGACTTGGGGAAACGTATTCCGAAAAAGGGGATCGACTTCCCCTCGCGCCCTCCCGAAGGCGGTGCAGGGAGCACCCCCTCCCGCGACGTCTTCGTCCGAGAAAATGTAAATTGGTCAAAATTCGAAGTTTGCCACAGTCGCCTGAAAGTCGCGGAACTTCGGCCTGAGAGTGGGGCACCGGGCGCCCGCAAGTTATATAGCTTCGTGAAACGGCATCTGTCAGTCCAACTTTGCCCGACTGGCCACAAGCGCGCTCCAAGACACTTTTCCGACTTTCCGTGTGCGTGCTTCCGGTACCGACCGACCAAACATCCGGAAGGGACGCTCACTGTCGAATCGCGCCCTCACGGGCCAATTTGCCCGCGACAGGCGGGAGTCCGTTCAGACCCCCCATTCAACTCGCAGTGTGTGAAGGGGTTGATGCCGTGCGGCAGGATGACTTCGAGCGTGAAACAGACCGTCATAAAGTAAGCAGCACCCTATATCGTGGGATAACTTCGGGAAAACTCGTAACTCCCTTTGGGAAAATTGCGTGTACAAGGGAATACATTTCTAATTGTAACGATATCTGCATGTTGATTAATATTGATATCCTCTACTGTTGTTAAGGAGTCAATTGAAAAAAATTCACCTAAAATTTGTGAGCTCTTGACTATTCATCATTTCTTATACCTTGCAATACGTTTCAATACTAATGGAGTTACGATGTTTCGGAAGTTGTTTGATTAAATTTTACTTCCATTATTATAAAATTGTTTAGTTACCGCAGTCAATGTGTGCAATGAAAGTAACAATTTTATTGAGAAATGTTAGTAAATTCAATTGAAACTTTTTATGTGAATCTTGGTTTAGTCTAAGTTGAAAGTTATTGAATGCTACGAACATATTCTTCAAATTCTCATTCATTGTATTCAGGCAACAGAAACGCGATGAATCAATCTTTTTATTGTGAAATGTTATTTTGTGGAATGTTTTCCTACAGATGCATTCTTTCAAGCAGAATTCCAATTTACGACTTAACAGGCCATTGAATCGGGCAAATCCTCCAATAACCCCCATAAAATGTTGTAAACGCCATCCACATCAACGTTTTATGGGGGTTATTTGAGCGTAATGTAAATTCTCACAGCTATATTTCAAATTGAGTAAACGCTTGCGAACGGAATTAAAAATCGACTGAGATTTCTTTAATCCACATCATCCCGAATCTACAAGCTTAAAATTGGCTCTTCAATTTCGTTAGGGAAATTCGAAGCCCGCCGCAAATATAAACTTGATCTCTGCTTAATTTTCCTGATTGGTCGCCCTGATAGACTTCGATCGAATTAACGCTCCAACCAACGTAGTTCCACCAACTTGTGATATTTTTACCAAATCAGAAAAAGACGTGCAAAAATGTCACGACCAATTTCCTTCCAACTTTTGCAAGTTTGACAATGCAAAATTTATTATGTATGCACCATCTTTATTAACTATTCTTCATTTTTATTATTGATTTTATTTTTATTATTGGTTGTTATTTTGATTATTGATTTTTATTTTTATTATTGAGTTTTATTATTAATTTATTGTACTCTTCAAAACGAAATATTATTTATTATATACGGGTCCCATTCGGACTTGAAAGATTAATGGAAAATATGCAATTTCAACAGTTGCGAATGTAGCTCAAAAAATGCAACATTCGTGAAGCATAGTGAATGTTTTGTTACCACCAATCCCGAATGTTGATCCCCCCCAAGGGTTTTGCGTACAACCCCACGTAAATTGTTGAGGTCAAGGTGAATTTTACGATGGAAAGTTATGCAAAGCGACCCCACGTCATTATTTCCCCATTAAACGTGGTCCCGGCCTTAAGGCCGAACCGATAAAAACGCCCTCTGTCTGCGGAATCGTAAAAAATCCCCGCCGCTGCCACCATTAAATGGCGCACCGGAATTTCGGCAGCTCATTACGATCGATAGGTACCCGATTCATCCCGTAAATGGGCACGGATCCAAAAACCCGACTTAGACCCGATAAGGCCCGCAATTTATCAGGCCAATTACGATTGGTGCAAGTGCATCGCCCGCTTTATATTTGCGGCCCGAACCTTGTCTCATTATACAAAATTTACGGCCTGTCCTCGGGGCAATTGGGACTTGACCAAAACACAAAAAATTAACGAACTTTCGCGGTTGGCTGCACTCCAAAAATCCAAATCGCAAATAACTCAATAACCGACGACTTTGACTTCTGATGCACTCAGCACCAATTCCAAATTTGACAATCATTGACAATTTCGATGATTTCAAATATTTTTATTTTAATTATATTGTAATGGTTTTCAATTATTAATTGTAATAATTTAAATTAATTTAATTGTAATCGTCTCAATTAATTTAATCGAAATCATTTCAATTAATTTAATTGCGACCATTTCAATTATTATCCTCGAGATAAAGGATCAGTCATGCCAGAATTTCAGATTAAATGTGAGCAGTTTTCCCTTTGAACATATTGTTTGTATTGCCTATGCCAGTACTGTATCAGACTGCCCGCTTAATCATCTGTGGTTCTGTTGTGAATCCTCAACAAGAAGACAATCACAGACAAGGCAATTTCCCCAACCTTGACGCATACTCGCACATAACGGATGTCCTCAAAAGGACCAAAAACGAACGCACAGAAGGAAATACCGATTGTTCCTCCCAGACGTGTGATGGACGCACGTGAGGTTAGAGGTGGAAGGAGAAGAAACGTTCGTCGGCTCCTTTGTACATGTACTGAATGCTTAAAGGCGACTGCGTTTAAATCAAAATGTAGAAAGCCACTTGATTAGCTTCATTATCGATTCAGTAGCACAGTTTCTACTCCCATTAAACATTGAAATGCAGCTGGTCTTGTTTACAACACATCAACCAGTTAGCCGAATTGGATCCAGGCGTGTCCTATTTCTCAGATTTCAAAAACACTGCCTCTGTCTCAACTTACACCAATCTATGGAGTTCATCAACAAAACAAAAACACTGCCACTATCTCCTTACACTAATCCATAGGGTTTATCAACAAAATGAACACTGCTGCTGCCTCAACTTACACTAATCCATAGGGTTTATCAACAAAACAAAAACAATGTCTCTGTCTCAACTTACACTTATCCATAGATAGGGTTTATCAACAAAACAAAAACACTGCCTCTGTCTCAACTGACACTAATCTATAGGGTTTACCAACAAAACAAAAATACTTCCTCTGCCTCAACTTACGAAAAATCATACAGTCAATATGACTTCACGAAACAAGACAAGTCGGGCCATAAAATTAGTACCGTAATGCGAATCATCTTCGCACACTTCCCACAGTCATCCTAATCTCTAGGCCACTCAAAACATTCAATTATTACGTCTGCCCATACACCGCACGGACCGGAAATGGGAAACAAGCACCACATGACATAGGCAGCCATAGGAAGTTGCAAAACCTCCGCCCATTGTCGATTAATCGCCGTTCTATTGACACGGGACAACTCATGCGTTTCTCCTCCAAACTTCCCCGTTGCCGCTATCCGTTCGCAAAAACGAGATAGACGCAGCATCCAGCTTCACCGTGGATAATCACATCTCCATGCGATATCCGGTTTTCTACTACTATTTACGCTGAATGCCAGCAGAGGCTTACATAACCCTTACGTAGACCAAAACTTGGCCAAAAAGAAAAGCAACGACGTAATCGGTGACATTGACCATTTTTCTGTCCGGCAAGAAGCCACCTCGGCCTGCTAATCTCCGTAAACTCGCTGAATTTGAACAGGCCTGGCCAGTTCTTGATCAACCTTTTCGGTTGTTGCCGCTTTATCGTTTGTGCCTTTACCAGTTGTGATTTCTTCAGTTGTACGTTTTCCAAATACCAGTTCTCTTCGTCAGTTTGTTCAGTTCAGTTCTTCAGTCGTGCCAAATATTTTAACCAACCTTTCCCAATTGCGGTCAATTCGTGGTGTCTTTCGCTCAAACTTTTTCCCATTCTAGCCTGTTTAAGTACAAAAAATTCTTACTGTGGTCTCTATCGAATTGCACATTTTTCTTCTCGTGGTCTCTGCATTTCTCCTATTGTGATCCAGCCCTGAATGTTGTCTTTTATTGGTTCATGTTACTATTTTAGATTTGATATCCTTTTCTGCATTCCCTCACTGTGTTACTTTTGTGGTAATCTTGTGTAAGTGTTAAAATAAATTTCATAGTGTACTTATGAGAATGGATACATAAGAGAATAATTTTGTGTAGTGTTGAAATCAATTTCTTGCTGTACTCATGAGAATGAATACATAATGAGGCGCATATAATAATGGACAAAAATGTACAATTGAGTATGGATAAAAATGTACGCGTGAAAATGGACAACGATTCACCACCGGAATTCAGGCCGATGTTGGCCAAAACCACGAATGAAAAGTAAGTCGGTAAATTACGATTCGACCTTTAAATTGTTCAAGTAACGTAAACCAGATAAAGGTCGGGAAAAGCACGATTTAAACAACAGTACCGTCGTCAGAATTCCTTAGATGGGAAGAATGTTAATGGCCAATCCTCAACCGATAAAGCCAATAGCTCGGAATATTTCCATGTGTCCCCCACTGAACTAATCGAACTAATATTAGATTCGGCGAGCTAAAGAAACTGTAAGACCCACTTTGAACAGCTTTCACAAGACGAATGACCAACGATAAAAGTGCCAAACCGCAAGGGAATTGCAACATTTATGAGGCAATAGTAATAGGGTGCCATAAAATTTTCGCCTATGTACCAACAATATTTGTAAACGAATAATCAAAGACCCATGAAGAAAACATTCGAATTATCACGACAAATTACAATACGTATCGCATAACCGACCTGAAACACGACGCTACTTTTATTGCTGGCGCAGTCAGTTCTTTAGGGAAATTCGAGGGAAATTTATGCATACTTCCCTGGTGACAGTCGTTGTTGATAAGGATACTCCGTCTTTTCAGTGTTTATCATTCCGACTTGTCGACACGTTGCAGCAAAATATTCAGGTCTCAGAATGAAAATAAATGACCCAAAATGCATTAGTTCCAGTACCTATTTGTTTATGACAATTAAAATTCACTTTTAGGTACCTACAGATAATTTCCCCATTTAAAACCTATGTTTACATAAAACTAGTCATAAGAAAATGTTGACATAAACACAACTTAATTTTCTACTTCTACAATTATTATGGGACACTGGCACTAATAAACAATTCATGTACAGAGTAATAAAACCCAATAACAGTTATTTCGGTACAGGAATTATCAAAATGAATAAAGGTCATATTATAACTGAACCAGAATGCACCTCCTAATTTTTTGGAGTCTCGCCAAAAATTCCCAAAACAAGAGTCCATCAATCATGTTCACAACTGATTAGTTCAGGTTGTGACACTTGAAACAAAAATACTCACTGTAAACAATTAGCGAGCGATAAACAGCGCAGAACATCTATCTTTTGAAAGTGATTATTAAAAAGTTTGGGTTCTTTTAGTGGAAATGTGGACGATGCTCTCGCGTAATCATGGTTGCAATTCTTTAAATTCTTTAATAGTTCTTCGGCATGTTCAGCATCCTAACTTTCATTAGCAAAGACTACGAAAATGATTTTTATTAGATATCTTTTTCCTGCACCACCCTGCAAACGCTGCATCTCGATGTTTGTGTTTTAAATCCGTTATAAAACATTTGGGCTCGATGTTTCAAAGTTGGTCGTCCAATGAAAAAATTATGTTAATATGGCAATGCAGGCTTTGATGTTTTTTAAAACGAAGGAAGTAGTCCTATGGGGGGAAAAATGCAACAACCAATGAAAATTTTGTTAGAAATATCATATGTTAGATGAAGAAAGATAAAGTTATGACAAAAACACAGATTAAAGTACCTACTAATACTCCGCAGTATTGCACTATTGTTGAATTGAATATTACTTTTTAAAGTAAAAGTTATCTAAAGTCCAAACTGAAAATCATATTCCTCCAACGCCAAAGGAAAAAATAGTATGTGCAGCTAGTAAGGCAAACGGATTCTTGGTAACCAGTGTTTACTGGCCTATCCCATAACACAAGGTGCAAGGTAGAAAACTTTACCTCATCAGAAATTTTTAATGCCATCCAGAAAAAATGCGATTCTTCTCCTGGGTCAACAATAAAATAAATTTTAAATAGGTACCTACTAGGTACAGAGAGAAGTTAAATTCATTATCAAAAGGGTTTGTTTTTCCTTTTTATTAGGACAACCTCACGATACTAAAACAGTTATAGTATGATGGGACAACCTCTGGTATACACACAAGAAATGTGCATCAACAAAGTAAGCAAAACACCTCGTGCGGTGATGGCGAAGCGACGATAACCAGTGGAGGTTCACCTTCACGAGTTCATACGGTCTTAATGGATGCGAGGTTTTAATTGCCCGTAATTATAAGATAGAAGTTGCCCCGGGGGAGAATTGCAATTTAACGGCGAAACGCGCGCTCCGAAGGTGGTTAATGTAGGCACCTACATTTTCCAAGAGCAAACGAAGTGAAGAACACGCGCTCGAGGATTTCCCCCGGCTCGTTTACATAAACGCATTACGGAGTTTGGTGATACAAGCGGGCGATCGTTTTATGCAAATCGTTCCGATCGCGCTTTCACAACGAGAGGCGTTGTCTTTTCGCCCAGGCCCGGGACGTTTTGTAACGTGGAGAGCTTTGCATTAGTTGGATGGGAGTCTCTGAAAGGGGAGGTTTATTAACTCACGCGTACCATTTTGCGACATGAGCGTCCTTTATGGAGCATTTTTTAAACATTTAGGTCGCTGTTGTAGAGCCAATGGCACAGATGTAGAAGACTACAAGAAGTTCATCACAACTTTTTTTAAATGTGTTGTTTTACTATGAATAACTATAAACTACACTTACGACCCTAACTAAACTAACGAACAACCTAAAACCTCGAGGTAAATACGGTAAAATGAAAAACAATATTAACCTATTTCGAGTAGGTACAAAGTTACTTCGAAGTCTTAGATTATTTGAAAGTTTGTGAGTTTGGTTAGGGTTGTTAGCTGTTTATTTCCCTTGAAGCGTGAATGTATAATTGACTATAGACAGTAAATATAATCAAAGATGGCAGAAAACCAAATTACACCAAGAAAACAGCAAACCCACAGAAAACGATGAATTAGAAGTTGTCGAGTGGAGTTATAAAAATCTCGCGTATCCAAGAATAGCCCGCACGCCACTCCGAATAAAAACGCCCATTTATTCGGCAGACTGTTTTAAATTTAAAACGTGTTCCAGACACACGCAGAGTGCGCTTATTTAAAATGGGGGACACTTGTATATAGGAGATACGTTGCCAACACGCGGTGCGCTCAATGGGCCAAAACGTAATACCGATGGTATTTTATGAGGAAGTGTCAGATCTTTGATGTTGAAAATAAGTGAGTCACTTCCAATAGCCGGAAAATAGAGAAAAATCCATAACGCGTCACGATGGCGCGTTGACCACAAGGACCACTATTCGTGACCATCGAACCGGATCAGCGATCAAAACAAAGGGAAAACCGGTCGTTTGGCCAATAATTTAATTAGCGGGAGCACGATAACCATTATCATGCGAAAAGATAAGCATCGATCAGAAGTCGTCGAGAAGAGTTTATGAGTTAACGTCAGTAGATGAGAGCATCTGGTCGGTCCAGTGTTTACGGGACACAAGTTGTTGAATATCCAGTGAAGTGCAGTTGGCTTGGAGTAGTAACAATACGGTTTTGAGGGAGAAAGTGCCCAAAACAAACAACATGCTGAGAACTATCTCCGACGAATTTCTCATTTCCTACTCGACGGCGAGGTGAGCGCTAGAGGGCAAAAATTCGGAAATGCGGAAAGCCACTTTCTGCTGCGCTCGATTACGTAATTCGAGGAAGTCAACTGTACATTTCTCGGTGTTGTTTTAGCACTTTGTTCGAGGTGAACGGCACCTATTAATACGCAACATTAAATACACTAATGATTGAGAACTGAAGTAACAACGAATCTTTCCCTTCAAGAAACCCAACATGGTGGAAGAGGAGGACCAGCATGGAGAGGAGCCTCACCCTTCTTTCCATCGTCACTGTAATTATTGGGATTTCACTTGTTGTGGCTTTAGCAATAGTCCTCTATAAGCAGAAACATGCCGAAAATTCAAGTAAGTCTCTTTGATTACATGAGAAATTTTCTTATTGCTTGAACCATATCCATTTAAGGCGATTCCAATTTTTATTCTTTCTATACACTTGAATTTGCATCTTAAAGTGGTGATTGTCACTCTTGACTAGTCAAAGTTGGCCGCTAGCAAACATAGATCTAGGTCTACCAAAGTAAAATTTCGCATTGTAGAGTATAAATGCCAAAACCGGAGTCAAAATTGACACTTTTCTTTTATTTATTTCTCCTAAACGCAGCAGTGGGAGCTGAGGCCCTCCATTCGAGCCACAGCCCGGCCCTCATCAATTCATATCCAGAAGACACAGACAAGAAACCCCGCAACGAGATATGCCTGACTCCAGGATGCATCCACACAGCATCCAAGATCCTCGAGAACATGGATCCCAGTGTGGATCCGTGCGACGATTTCTACCAATTCGCTTGCGGAAATTTCATCAAGAAGACAAACATTCCGGATGACAAGGCGTCCATCACAGCTTTCAGCATAATCAGCGATCAGTTGCAGGAGCAACTGAAGACGATGATCGAGGAGCCTATACAGAAGAACGAGAAGAAACCTTTCGTGTTGCTGAAGAATCTTTACAAGGCTTGCATGAATAAGACCGCCATCGAAGCTGACGGATTGACCACTATGAAGGGAATCCTCAAGGAAATGGGCGGATGGCCCGTTTTAGACGGGAGTCAGTGGGACGAGAGGAGTTTCAATTGGACCAAGACCATCTTCAAATTCAGGAGGATCGGATACAGTATTGACAATTTCATAGATTTTTCCGTTTCTACGGACTTGAAGAACTCCACCAAGAGAACTATCGATGTGAGTAATGGGATTCAAAAAGCTCGGTTTCCACTTCACACCTTATCGTGTACGACAGATGATTATTCAACTAATTTTTATCCTAATATTTTCAATTACTTGTCGCAGATCGATCAACCACCACTAGGCTTGAGAAGAGAATTCCTCATCAAAGGGCTCGACGACAAACTGGTGAAAGCCTATTACGACTACATGGTGGACATAGCTGTTATCTTCGGTGCCAAAAAGTCGGTTGCCGCTGAAGAACTCAAGGAATCTCTGGAGTTCGAAATTAAACTGGCAAACGTAAGTTGCAATTTGATGGAACACCCATGTTGAAATTTCCGTACCCAATATTGCAAATCAACAATTTCCAGATTTCGCTTCCACAAGAAAAACGCAGAAACGCGACCACTCTATACAACCCGATCACTTTGAGGGATTTGCAGAAGAAGTATCCCATTATCAACTGGATGGACTATATAAACAGTTTGCTAGCGCCGGATAACGCAGTCACAGAAGACGAAGTTGTAATTCTGAATGTTCCGACCTACATCGTGGATTTCATTGATTTGATTGGGAAAACACCCAAAAGGTAGGATGGTTCAACAGTTTTTGTTTTAAATCGATTAATGTCGATGTACATATTAACATTAACATTAAGTTGGTCTTTCAAAGTTTTGCCACCTAAAATATTTCCAAATATGCCCTATAATCCGGATTTTAATATAAAATCTCGACTAATTTTATTACCATTTGAAAGCAATCGAAAACCTAATTCCAGGATTCAAGCTAACTATTTATTGTGGAGGGCAGCAGCCTCATCAGTCAGTTTCCTAACTGAGGAACTCAGGAACAGACAACTCCAATACACCACCATAGTGACGGGAAAAACGGAGAGAGCCTCCAGATGGAAGGAGTGCATCGACATCTCTTCGGGAAGGTACAATGTGAAAAGTAGTTTGAAGTTTTCCCCAACGAGTATCTCGAACCAATTTTCTGTTTGTTTTTCAGTTATTTAAGGATAGGCGGCGAGACGTCCGTTGAGTCGTAAGATGAATTTAACAGATGGTTTTTAGTAGAGTATTCGGTTGTTTTGTGTGTCTACACCGGAGTGAGGCAAAAGCGTGGCTCAAATTACATGTGGCACCATGAAAATGTGGAACCATTAAAATGTTGCACTATGCAAATTTGGCACCATAAAAATGAAGCACCTGTGTTTTGTGTCGCAAAAAGCAATGAGTAAAAGATGGAAATTTTGCTACCAAAAATCTTGTGCATTATTGGCGAATTATTATCAGAATTTCACTGATTTTTGTTAATATAATAGCTCTGTTTTATTCCTTCTTTATCAATCACTTTGGCTTACATCCATCGCCTTGCACACAAATTAGAATTACCGTTGCAATTTCGATAATACCAATAATTTTCGCCACACATTCCTACGCGAATAGCTGCTCAATTTTGCAGTCCTTGAGGTCCGAATTCTGTACTAGTAAAGAATATTCAATATTATTTATTCATTGGTACTAGTCATAGAGATAGTCATAGGACGCAAACAATATGTTTGGGGCTACAAACATTGAGTTAGTTAAAGAACACACAGCGAGAGTTATCTCCAAAAAAATAATGAACTACGTATTGTAAAGGCTATTGAAATAGCGAGTTAATGAACATTCATATTAGAGCCTGCATCTGCATTACCAATTATGAGAATAACTGGGGTAATTGAAAAATAATTACAAAGTTGAATGGACTTCTCTTGCCAACAACACGTCAGCATCTTGGACTTTTTCACAGGAACAGGTTGTAAATGAAATAATAACGAGTTATACAAATAATACCATCATCTGTTCAAACATAGAGGAGTTAGAGATCTATAAAATTTCGACCCATATCGAATCGTTTTAAAATACTCCAATGCATGATTTAATTTATTCAATATTTTTCGTAATCACGGAACTGCAGTCATTCATAAGAATTAAATCCGTTAATCTTTTAACCCTTATCAAGGGATTCGTGGTATTAAGTCATATACTTTAAGTCAGATAATTTTCCAAGCATTTCGCTCACAAAACATATTCATGCAGGTTATTACACTTTTCAAAACGTTTGAAAAGAACATATCGTATTTGTTTTCATCGTGATATTGGTTTGTTCATTTGCCGGCATTTTTAAATGCATTTCCACTTTATCTCACTCGATTAATTATCTAACCATTTATAAGCCATTCATTAATTTGAGCCACCGATAGTATCTACTTATTGATCATCTACTTGAACTACACATGGTGTTTATCATTTCATACAATTGAACCATCAGTTGACTTATCTACACACGTATAGAATTGGGAAATCCATTTCATATTACATATTCATATTTAGAATATCGTAAAACATTTTTAGAATCATTTGAATCATTCAGGGTAGTTCGCTTTCTTTGTAGCATTATGACAATAGAGATGTTTTGACATGTCTATAGTTAGAGTTTTCACACATCAAATAGCAGTTTTGACACTTCACTGATATGTCAAAAATACCTCTATTGACATGCCGAATAGATATGAATTTTTACATGTCAATAGCAGAATTTCATTATCAAAAGAAAAATATCACTGACATAGCAATGGCATATTATCACTGGCAATGTCACCGGACGAACTTCATGGAAAAGTCCATTACAATGGTTCAAGGTGCTCATCCATTCGATTTCCATGCCACCCCTTCAATGTACAACCTAATTCCAACGAGTGCATTCAAGGGTTGCCTCAAAATCACACACATCAGTATGAATCGCTTTAACAATTTGTTGTCCCGTGGAAGCTTCTCGTGGTAGTAGATCTATGGCTATGCATCATTCCCCCTAAGAAAATATTACACGTCTCGTGCATTTTCCTTTGGCCTATAGTTTGGTTCGCCTTATGGTCTGAATAGATCATTTTTGGATCATGGGTTCATGGTTCGTTCACAAACCATCCGCTTCGTCATTTCCATTCAAAAACGACCCGTCATCCTTTTCAGCTTGTCGATAGCCGCCGGTGCTCTGTACGTACGCAAATATTTCAATGAGGAAGCTCGTAAAAACGCAATGGAAATGGTAACCGACATTAAGGCCGAGTTTAGGAAAATCGTTGAAACGGTTGACTGGATGGACAACGGGACGAGGAAGAATGCCTTAGATAAAGCCGATTCCATGACAACTCACATTGCTTATCCTGACGAGTTGCTCGACGACAGGAAAATTGAGGAATTCTATCAAGACGTGAGTTTTGTAAAGCAACACTACTTAAGTAGTAAATTTCTAATAAGAGCAGTAAGGGTAGTAATTCTGCCCTTACTGCTGATATTAGAAATTTACACTACCTTTATTATACTCTTCAAAACGAAGTTTTTAGAAATTTGCTTTGAATTAACTACTGCACTAATACGTATGATATTTAACTACATATTGCAATAATCTTTCTTACAGCTGGAATTAGATCCGGACTACTACTTAAAATCGATTCTAAATTTGACGCTTTTTGGAACCCAATTTTCATTCAAAAGACTAAGGCAACCCGTGAACAAGACCGATTGGATCACTCATGGACGTCCAGCTATAGTTAATGCTTTTTATTCGTCTATTGAGAATAGTATACGTGAGTATGTCTTTGTTAACATATTTAGAAGAATTTTATCAATTACGCATGTCTATAGTGATTTCGGCATGAAGTAACGATTTCAGTGCTTACAAAAGCACAACAGTGTTGCAGCATTCATATTAATTTGTTTTTTTGTCCAAACAAATTTGTTAGATGAGAACTATGGTCCTATTTTCGCGTAAAAATATTATGTACAATATTACAATAACTTCACTTTTTGAAAGAAAAATGTTTTGTGCCAAATATGGAACATCATGCAAATGCAACAACAAAATATTACACTTCTAAATTGTACAATTCGAGTGAATCTATTCAATATTTTCAAGCAACAATAAACTTTATTCTGTATTGTATCGTAAATAACAATTTATATATTTTTCAAGACACACAATCTGGATATCTCCATCTAGCTCTATTTTTTTTTCATCCCTAGTGGGAACATGTATGGGCAGCTTTAATATTAGGACCAAAATATAGCAAAAACATGAAATAAAATTATTTGTTTGGTTTGTGCTCTTTATGGCACAATAATGCGGTATATGGCTAAATATCTCACTTTTCCAACAAAACCACATTTTCTGCTATGACAGTCACTGGAACAAGAAATTTTCTTGTGACTTATTTGTGATATGACGCACTTTACCACAAATATCTATTGTTTTGTGGGTAGGTAATTTAAAATATGTGCGTCAATGGTTTATTAAAAGGTGTATGTGAAATACACTGCATACGTTATACCAAATATTTTTTAGTTTCCAATAAAAAAATGGAACGATGTATGTACTATATAGGTAAATTTTTTATATGTACGTAAATTTACCTATAAGTGCGTATTTTTCTCTTGTTTCTTAACTCCTAAATGCACGGATTTTTCATAACTGAATTATTTCGCTATTTAGCAGAGTCGCACCATAAAAAAATAATTGATTTTACCATGGTCGGCCACGTGCATTGTTTAACAAGTTAGCAAGTATAAATTATGTTATCCAATTGAGTGCGTATTTAAGGCTTTTTCCACGACAAATCACGCCTTTACCACGACACACAGGATCCACTTATTTCGAGTTAGCAATTGAATAGGAATTACGGTTTGAAAGGAAGGTATACTGGTCAACTGATGTTACCTACAGATCTAATTTCCATTAAAATCGGGTAACAAAGGGATTTTTAATTGATCCCTCTACAGATGGGATGACGCTGTAAATATCTCTAAAAATGTTATTTCCGCATAGAAACGTACACCCTGATTTGGAAATATGTCTGCATTATTACATTAATTGTACAAAACAATTCTATCACAATTTGAATAATAAAAAAAGATTAAGAATCGTCCAGATGTTAATCAACAGTATAAATTTATCTACTGTATTTGAAATAATTTGGCTATTATTCATTTCCAGAATTCCCAGCCGGTATATTGCAAGGAGTCTTCTTTAACAACGACCGACCGCGTTACATGAACTACGGAGGGATCGGTTTCGTCATAGGCCATGAAATTACACATGGTTTTGACGATCAAGGGCGACAGTTCGATAAAAACGGCAACTTGGTCGACTGGTGGGCGCCAGACACCAGGAAAGCTTTTGTCAAGAAAGCCCAATGTATAATAGATCAGTACTCTAATTATTCGGTTCCTGAATTAGGACTGAAGGTACAGAATTTTCCAACGAGGAACTATGAATGCATTTACACTAAACCAATTAAGCCACACTTCCATGTTTTCTCAAACTCCTGGAAATCAAGTTTTGTATTCGTAGCTCAATCCCGAAATGAGTCATAATATAAAAATTCCTATTCAACTAACTTATTTCGGGACAAAAGTTTGATAGTGAAAATTACCCGAGTGATGATGAATATGTGGCGGTGTGGCTATTAATCCGAACAGAGTGTGTTGCACCCCACTAAGAGTGAACATTGTACATACAATCGAATTGTAAATAAGTTCTAAAAACCGTAGAGTTGAGCAATTTCCCCATGGCACCCCTCTAGGCACTAAGTCCGGAATAATAGAACTAACCACCCCGCTTACCACTAACAAACGACCGTTTTTTTTGTCGTTTTCCAGCTGAATGGAATTAACACCCAAGGTGAGAATATTGCAGATAACGGCGGTATAAAAACCGCCTACCTAGCCTACAGAAATTGGACGTGTAAGCACGGACGAGAGCCCCGCTTACCCGGACTCAATTACACAGGCGAGCAGCTTTTCTGGGTGTCCGCTGCTAGCGTTTGGTGTTCGAGGACCCGCGACGAAGAGATGCGGCAACTCGTGGTGACGGACGAGCACGCGCCTGATAAATACAGGGTATTGGGTGCTTTCAGCAACATGGAGTACTTCACCAACGACTACAAATGCAAGAAGGACTCGCAAATGAACGCGCCGCAGAAATGTTCAATGTGGTAGCTCTGAATTGAAAGAGTGGGCTGTGCGAGAGCTAGGGAAATTCTACGTGTATTTTAGTTGATTCTGGAAAAAAGATAAATCGTGTTGAGAGTTGATTGTACTGCTGGAGCATAAGAAGAGATGCCAAACTACTTGAGACGATCAGTATTTTTAAACTGCAATCGGCGTACTTAAACGAGCAGTATTTTTAATGTGTTTTAAGTTAATCGACGTCTACAAGCCGAAACAATTTTAAACGAGAAAGACGGCTTTTTTTCTTGTCCATTGAACTCTTGCCTAATCTCAATACCGGGTACTCATGTCATGTGCAATTTGCAGATAATGAATCGGATACTAGTCAACAAATCGCAAAAGCCGTCCTCCCCCCCAGCTGCTTTTTAAATCTCAAATCTTTTAGTATCACTTTTTTATCTGTATATATAGAAATGGTGTACGTTTTACTTTATAAATTGTTTTAATAAAAGATATTTGGTCTGTAGGTTTCATAAAAGTGGTGCAATTACTAATCGACTTTCCTCTTCACTAACACATCTACTAATCAACAGTCTCATAACAAGTGCATCTCGCTAACTGTCCGAATGGTTTCAGCTCAACGGAATCAACAATCAAGGTGAGAACATCGCCGACAACGGCGGAATTAAAGAGGCCTACTTAGCGTACACCACATGGGTTTCCCGGAACAGGGCCGAACCAAAACTGCCCGGACTCGACTACACACCCAACCAAATGTTCTGGTTGTCGGCGGCAAACAGTTGGTGTTCGAAATACCGTCCAGAATCCCTTAAGGTCCGTATACTGACTGGATACCATGCACCAGGCATGTTCAGAGTTATAGGACCTATGAGCAACTTGGACTACTTCGCCAACGACTTCCAATGTCCATTGGGTTCTAGAATGAACCCGCAAATCAAATGTCAAGTTTGGTAGTACCTAAATTATTTTTTTACGGTTGTGATAATTTCGTTCGCGTCTCATTTGCACGTGTTTATTGTATTTTCTTTGTTTGTACTCAAGACTGCTCTTACGAGAGGGGATTGGATTTTTATTTTTAATGTAATCAAAAGAGTATAATAAAATATTTTTGTTTTATTCATACATTCTGCTTTTTATTCTGATTATGAAAACTTTGAAGTAATACAAAATGGAATTTATGGAATACAAGTAACATTCCTATTCAACTAGACGATTGTTATGATTTATTAATTTTCTGAACCATTTGAGTGAGTATCTGAACTACTTCTGCTTTCTTTACAAATTTTTGCGCAATCGAATTAAACTCCTCTTTGTGGATATTCTTCTTATTCATGTAATCTTCTAAGAGCATATCGGCAAACGACAATGATTCATTTGATGTTGATGTGTTGATGTTCGTATCTCGGGAAGATTCTTGAAACAGAATGAACAAATGTCCTGTTCTACTATGTGTGATATTTACTTTTTCTAATACAATCAATTGTCTATCTAACAAAAATTAAAGCATGTTCGTTTTTTACTTCCCGTCTTTGCTATTTACACATATTGTCTATCTGTAATACCAAAGTTGTAATCATACTAATACTGAACCTTGGGTTTTTACCACGGAACACAAAATTTGCATGATTGCAAGTAATAGAATTAAGGAACTCAGTTAGGCTACGTTCAGACAGGGCGGATTCCGCGCGGATGCAAACCGCGCGGATGGACCGCGGAAAAATGTACTGCGTTTAGACAGCTGCGGTGAGCGTGCGGTTTGCAGTAGAGAGACAATCTCATTTCAAATATGGAACTTGAGGAAGCAGCATGTTTGTGGTTGCTTTTGAAGAAAAAAAGAAAAAAGCGGTATTGGGTTCATCCAATATTAAGAGATCGGCTCACACATTTTTTTTTACAACTTTATATCCAAAGTTCTTGTCATGCTCGGCTTTTGGAGATTTTGTTTGCATATTCTGAGCACTGCATGTCCCAAATTGCCGGTCTTTTTTCTATCTCATCGATAAACAGCTCTGTGTCTAGGTGTTCCATGTCTGAACCGTGCGGCGTCCGAGAAGCAAGTGAACGCCTCTATTGCCCGTCATAGAAATCTACACGAGCGGACGCCGCGCCGGTCTATTTTCCGGCGGTCGACTTGCGGTAGCCGCGCGTTTTTACGATCCGCACGGACAAGTCTAAACGCACATGCAGACGCTCATGTAAATAAGAACCGCGCGGTTCATCCGCGCGGTTTGCGTCCGCGCGGATTCCGCCGTGTCTGAACATAGGCTAAGAGAGTACGTTGGGTGAATTTGCGATATGACACTCAGGGCCGGTTGCACCAACGTCAATTAAATTAAATTATGGATTATATTGGCATATGTGACAATTATTACGTTGATAAACTGTGAAATATGTCAATTTAATCAATGATTAAATTTAATTCAATTCACGTTGGTGCAACCGGCCCTAACCTAGCAAACATTGAGCAAATTGTTTCAAAAGAATGACAGCTAACACAATCGTTTTCCATTCTTACGGTATAATAAAACGAACTCTATACATGATCACGAGTCCCAAGTACTGCTTTTTGAATATAATTCGGTCAAAATAACCTACACATCTTGTTTATAGTGTAATATAATGACAAGTAAACATGTCTCACCATTTCTCCTATTTATGGCCATTTTACAACAATTTTTTTCAAATCCAAGGTTCCGTGTCCAAGGGTATATTCGAAATTAAAGAGCAATGGATGACAGTTATCCAAATTATTCAAATCAGACTACTTCAAATCCCGTTGCTGCCATGATCTTATTGGATCATGGTTGCTGCCCTTCCGCGTTACTTTCTCCGAAATGCGTGAAGATGGCAGCATTCGAACGTGCAAAAAACTACAATGGAAAAGGCTGGAAATTTTAAACAAAATTTAGTGATTTTAATGCCGTCAAGATTTTTACAATGCAGGTACCACCACATTGGTACAAAATGTTACTATCATTTTGATGTTAATTCCAGTGTCGGTGCTTTTTTTTACAAAACTGATGAAGTTACCTTCATGCCAAATTGATAAAAAAATAGGTCGTACGCCCATGTCAGAGTGATGGGATTATTTTACTTTTACCAGTACCATAAATGTGGTTTTGGTTGCCTAATGAGCTATCCTCAAACATTGTTGATGCCTAGGTGGCACACGCATTTCTATTTGTTAATTATAATCATAGCATATTTACTGTATGTACCTATTTCTAATGTACTGCTTAGTATACCAGTAGCCACATTTCGCATATTGCCGTTTTCAAAGAGCAGAAACAACTATGGTTTATGGTAGCACAGACCTTAAAGTAGAAATATATCTTATATCTTCTCTAAGGCACAGACGATGATAGCAATTGAAAAATTATTTTCCTACGCATAGGCAACCAATACATCACTAAAGTATTTGACTCTTGTTTATAGTTCAAACCATTGAAAATTCATATGAAACTATTTTCCACCACTGAATATCCTATTTTTAAATATCTACTTAATTATTTATAACTTGATTAAGCGCATTGCAACCTGTACGACAACAGATAACATATGTGAAAACCAGATCTAGTCACGGCAGATGATCATTTGCCGTGGATCTAGTGAAATTTCCAACCATTACTAGCTCTATGAGAAAAGTAAATAAATAATACCAACTGATATAAAAATATGCCAAAATTTCCTTCTGCATCTTTAGGGACTTGGGTCCGTTTCGTTGGTAGCGCAGTTCGAACAAAGCGCGCGCCTGCGCGCGTCGAGTTTGTGTTGTGGTCACGTGACCGACGCTGGCCGCCATTAGTGCCGTATAAACAACG
>JAUIMY010000137.1:0-65702 GCA_033557855.1 Hydrochus callosus | reverse complement strand
CACACGCTTCCACTTTTATCAAAGGGGCCGCTCTGTCTGATGGACGCCGGGCCCGCTGTTATTGAGCAAGAGAGCGGCCCCACAAGAAGCCGACCTCAGACGACTCCTGCCTTCTCGGCCGCCCGCCACTCGCACTCGCGGGACAACCTACGTTTTCCATAAACAGTCGACCGGCGATGGCGATGGCGTGGCAGTGTTATTGTTTTGAAAGGGGACGAGGCCAGGACACCTCCACTGCACTCCACCATCTTTTACTATCTGTTTGCAGTCAAACAGGAGACCGGTCCTCCTGTCTAATCCACTGATGGTTTGACTCTCTAATCTATCATGTAGATTCTAAGCGATATTGGGCCTCCCTATTGAAATTTGTCCGTGAAATTCGAGTCGGGAGCTAGAGGTGTCCCATGTCAAAGGCACCCGAACCTCCGGGCCACGAGGTTGTCCTTGACGTGCCCGCCATCCGCTGGACGAAAGCGAAATGATCTGTTATCTTTGTGGCGCAGGCCATAAAACCTTTTCTTCCCAACGCTCGTGCAGCCTTCCTCGGCTGCCATGCGACTCAAATAAAAATATATTGGGTTTTATGGCGACCGTCGATGAGATCGTTCCTCGAAACAGACCGCCCGAATTATCCTCGCCCGGCAACATTAGGCAAGGTTAGACGGTGGGCAGTGTATTCTCCGCATACCATCCTACCACTACCACTACCACTGTCATCCTACGACTTGCACCTTCAGATTGCATCTTCCTACTCGTATTCTTCGCATTGTGCGCTCGACGTGTCCTTAGACTGCAGAAGGGTCGAAGAAAGGGAGAGCCGCGTCCTTGGATCCGGCCGGACAATGGAAGAAGGGAAAGTGGACGGAGAAGGATTACATAAAAGTTTACGACACTCCGACCGGAGCAGAATGAACTCTTCCGTCAAAGTAGAACTGGAACTGAAGACTAGGAGACAGTTGTGTTCGGATAACGGAGCCTCGCGAATGCACCACAATGGAACGGCCGACGGACATCACAAAGGTCCGGGCATTGCCAAATCCTAATGGCCCGCAAGCAAAAGCGGGTAAATATATGCACCGTGGGGTTCTCCTGGCCTTTTGGTGTTTACCCAACGCAAATTTAGTTCCCCATGATGAAAGGATTTCGCTTGAAATGCCCTCACCGTTTCATGCCATAAAGACGGAACTCCCATTTTGACCCACGTCCCTATGAAAAGCGTTCACTTTTAGCATTGATTATTTAATCAATGCTTTTAGCTACAATGGGTCCAAATGGGTTAACAATCTTTAATTTCGGCTCTTGGCGATAACCACGATTCAACACTCAAAATCACAACTCGAAATCAATTATGGCATAATGGTATCGGTAACGTTTACGGAGTACGCGTAACGTCTTGCGTCCGGCCAAATGGCATCTCGCGGTCGTGGAAGGCGCACGTGGCCGCCATAAAGGAAATCGTAATGGTCATCGTCTGATGTTTTATGGACGTTCCGCGTGCACACCGGCTTCAGCTCGAAGGTGAAGCACTTTACGATCGTACTTCATGGATTTATTGCGCGCCCGCTTCACCTTGGCGCAGCTATCGCCCCCCGTGCGCCGGCCGATCGCCGATTCGCTTTTTACGACCGACTATTTACACTCTGCTCACTTTTGCGCGATTAACTACGCGCTCTTTCTCGACATAGACAGTCGGGGTCGGTTTTGGGTGGCTGCGTATACCTATATGGTCAACCATCATCGCCCAGTTGAATTTCCCGCTCAATTTTAAGTCGGCACCCCTCGTAACTTTTTTTTTACACTTGTTCGATGTTATGATTTACACTCGTGTGTTTTCCACACCTTCAGACTGACCAATTAAAATTAAATGTATATCGGAAAACAGAATGTAAATTCCATCCGTTCACGGCATACAATCTTCAATTTTACATTACGATTACTCAAAAACGGTACGGCTGGGCATGTTGACAAGCGAGATGCATTTTCTTCATAATGTCATTTATAACATACTAATTTTTCGTAGAAATCCTAAGACGCGTTTCGGAGATATAGATGAAAACGTTAGCGTCACTCCCTGAGCTCGTGTTACGACCCGAAACTTTGACATTTAATTTTTCGGGAATGGCACGGCCAAATTCACTCAGATTTTCACAACTGGTGTAGCCGATTGTTATTTAAATGCAGTGAAAAATTCAAAGCGATTGTAAGAAAACACTCGACTGTTATAAACTACCTTAACTCGCCTACCTCTTATGTGCAGCCAGACTAGAAACAGCCGCGCCGCGCATAATTAGGCTAATCCCAGACAAATATTTGCCGATTTGCATAACAATATCGCTAATTGTCCAACCTGCAGCCCGGCCGGAGGCGCAAACAAAAAGAGGCGGTGCGGTGTCCCTCTGTGGAGATAAAAACGCCGACCGAACCGACGCCGACGTGGCCCCTTCGTCGCGTCGTCGGTTAGATCGAAGGTGGAAGGAGAGTTAATAAAGCCGAGCCGTGAATAAGTTAGCGTCAGGTATAGACATTTAGCGCCCTGAGCGACCATCGCCTGTACCGTACCTACATAATGGGATTTTTGGGAGAGCCGAGCCGCCTCGCCTCCCAAAAAAGAACCTAATTTATTCTACGCGTCGTTAGGCCCGCAAATGGGAGACTCTTTTTCTACGGAACGAGACTTTTTTTTTTTCGGCCGTCAGGTAGTGAGACCATCCTTCATTAGTTAATCTCACGGGTGGGTATTTTTTATGGAAATTTGCATGGAAATACCACCGTCCTGGGCAATGTTTGGTATATGTTATTCCAACTAGTTTGTACTATATCTTTTCGACTTCAAATTGGGTCTAATCAACTTCAAATTAGGACTAAACAATTTAAAATACCCTCCCTATACGACGAAATTTTACATTGCTTGGTTCCAATTTGGGATTGTTCAGTCCCAATTTGAAGTTGAAAAGTTATAGTAGTAAGTATGCGTTCAGTAAGGACTAGACTAAGTAAATGTCGAAATCTCAAGATGCCACGCGAGAGGTGCCCACGGAAATCAAGTGTCACCCCATAATGAATATAAATTGAGAGACGCACGTCCGAAGCGTTTCCACAAAAGCCTAATTGTCGCACAAAGGGAAGAATGGCCAGCGCATTTCTAGTGGCCGTCTGTCTGTCGGCGCGTTCACTTTAAACGACAAAAGCCGCCCCCTTTTGAAGGCAAATTAACGCCACCAGCCGAGAAAGGGGACACTCGACACGTGTTTCCTGCCGAAAATCGTCCCTCTGTCGGTTTGCGGAAAGAATGGGATGACTTCCCCGAAAGCCAAATTCTACGGGCCCGGCTTTTATGGGCCGAGCCCTAATCTCGGAGACTGCGAGGGCAAAAACCGCCTTCGAAGGCCCCTAAGGGCAGAAACAGCTTTAGAAAGCCGCCCTTGTGGAATCAACACGCGCCAAAAAGTAGGCCCGTTTTTACCTGTCGCCAGGGCCGAACGTCCCTCCTCGTGTTTGCCCATAAAACGGTCATAAAGTATTGTGCAAAATTCGTTCGATTTTTACGAGTTGTTCCCCAAACAACTGACGATGGTCACAGACCATAAGTCAAACTGGAGGTGTTGTGCAATTCGAAACGACAGACTGAAAAATATAATACCAGAGATGAGGGCATATAATTTTTCTTCTACGAAAATTCACTAAAAATATTACATTTTTAAATCTTCCTTAACACATGATAAGTTTTTCTGGATCCCCATGGCACATTTGAAAATTCGGAAAAGAATCACGAAAAAACCGTATCTCCTCTTTGTGCGTACCATTGGCCATAAAACCCTAAAACCCCATAAAAATCGTCCGCAACAAAACCGGACGGTCCGGACGGCGATTTTTTTGCAGCCTTGGACCGACCATAAAAAAAGCCCATTTCTCCCAAAAATGCAAGTCCCGTGCCTTGCAAAAGGGCGAAATTGCTTTTTTTTATGGCGGTCTCCTTTTTTTGGCGAAATGGGTTGGTTACCTGGTTCTCAGGGGCGCAGTTTCTTCGACTTTTTAGCCCGCTAATCCCCCATAAAATCCCTTTTTGGCCAAGTCGAAATGTGGAGCTGAAAGGAGGAGGCGAATTGAAAAGGGAACGGACCGTAAACGCGAGGACAAAACCCCAATAGGTTGGAATAAGGGCTTGTAAAAATGGCGAAATTTCTCCATTAAAAAAAAGGTGCGGGCTTTCCTGGAACGGTATTCATTGTGTGCCTCTGTGCTCATAGATAAATATCTATCACTAATTCTATATTTGTGCTCGAATTCATTGGATCGTCATAAGACAACGATATCGGTATAATCTTCCGTGCATAAGACCACGTCATGACCTGGTCACAAAATATACCTTATACTCTGCAACCTGGTCATGACCACAGCGCAGAGTATACTCTGTGACCACCGTACATAAGACCACGGCAGATGATCATTTGCCGTGCATAAAACCAAAGAAGAAAGATAACAAGACACAGGGTGACAATTGTCATTTTTGACACGAATTGAAAAATCGTCTCACAACAAAATACTGGCCAACATGCTCCGCATCACCTTCACAGTGCTTATTTTAACGCACAATGTTTCACCTTTCCCCTTATTCGAAGAGCAGGAGTTGTGCCCAACGATAAAAACCCGAGACGGTTGCGAAGTAAACGACAGCGAACAGACGGAAATGGCGACGATGTTCATGATAGATTTCATGAATCGACTGCGCAACATGGTAGCGAGAGGTCTGTACGGGCCGACGGCGAAGAACATGAACAAATTGATTTGGGACCGGAGGCTCCAGCTGATAGCGCGATGCTTCGCGCGCTCCTGTTTGAAGAAGGAGGAGGGCTCCTGGTACAGCCACGAAGAGGACGGCGTCCTGAACGTCTATTTCAAAAGATCATCGAGACATGCGCCGTTGGAGCAAGAGATAAGGGACTTTATGTTGATGTGGTTCTATCACGGGCAGCATCCTCAAGAATTCTACAACCTCCTCTCCAACTACCACGTCAACGACTACGGAGTGGACGCCCTGACTCAATTGATTTGGGCTAAAAGTGAAAGGGTGGGTTGTTGGAGCAGCGATTATGTTATCGCAGACAGGCGGCCCAACTCGACTGCGTCTATGTTGCGCATTTGTTGCGTATTTCATCCACCAGGAAACGTAATCAACACGCCGGTATTCGAGGTGGGACCCGTCTGCTCCGGCTGCTCGGAGTACCAAAAATGCGCAAATGCCGATTTTGCCCTGTGCACTGATAGGAGCGTAGCTGATAATTTCTCAGGCGGAGCTGTTGTATTCGAGGGGTCGCATAAGATTTACATCACTTTACATTTAGTATATTTTCTGATTCACCGTGATTTCAACGCTTTAATCTATTAATATACTCTGTGGTACAATAGTAAAATCGTACTAAAGGTAAAACATTAAAATCGTAATATTCTAATGTATAATAGTAAAATCGTAATATTCTAATGTACAATAGTAAAATCGTACTATTCTAACGTAAAACATTAAAATCGTACTATTTTAATGTACAGCATAGAAACCGTACTATGTACAAAGGACAATCACTTTTGTACCTTTGCGCGTTGCTTAGTCAAAGTACTCGCAGCATGATCCAATGAAAGAACCTCCAGGAACTTTTTCCTACGCAACAAACGAAATTAGCACAAAGCATCGGGAATTTCTAAAGCCCCAAGATTTGCGACGGTCCGTGATGAAAAAAAAACTGCGTCGTTTTTGCACAATTTTTACAACTTAACGGCGTCCCTTTACGACGTCGCCCTTGACGACGCAATTGGGGACTAGGGTCGGCGGTCGTAAAGCAATAAAAATTAAATTTCCTTCCCCGAACAAAATTCCAGGTCCGAGTGTTGGTTTGAATTACGTAATGGGACGTAAAAACGACCCAAAACGATGTTCCGTGAAGGGTCCCTCCACCTAACGGTACATCTTAGTGACGGAACAACCCCCCGGCCCCGTGCTATTTGGGTAGGGAGATAAAGCGGACATGGGGTATACCTGCTCTGAATTTCCGAAACGTGTCCATTTAACCCTTTACCGTTATCCAACTTTCAGCTAGGCCGAAGACTAATAACACAGACGAATATACTATACATAATATTATTGTCGCTAATTGAAAGGCAATCGATCTAAAGGAAATATTTGCCAATTTGAGAATTCATACGATAAAAACTTCGTTTTAAAGAGTGTAAAAGTGTAGTGTCGTGTCGTATCTAATGTAAAGAATGAAATTCTACCTTCGATAGAATTTATACTCAAAGATCCGACTGGAAGTTAAATGGAGACGTTTCACCTTAAAAATACTTTCCCGGCCCGCCGAAGTCCGTTTAATTACGGCGCGTCTCGAGGTGGTGATTTCACACACTAACCGCCATTAAAAACCGATTAAGTGGTCTGCTTGAGTTAACAAAGCCCCCGGGTCTAAATAAACACCATTCCGGAGAGGTGCAATCAACTCGCATCTGCCGCTCGGACGCCCAAAAAAAAATCCGCCCTTGAATTAGAGGCAGAAAAGCTCGAACAGCACAAGCTTAAATTGGCTGCGCCTCATACAGTCGACACCTGAGCCGAGCTAGGAGTCGAATCGGCTTTGGGGAAAAGCACATGGCGTTTAATAACAGTGCGGTCCATTTCCATCCGCTTAATAACTATACTGTCTGGGGAAAATTGTGGGCGCATCGGGGCTAATCCAAATAAAACCCTTCGCCTAGAGCCACTTTGCTTTGATAGGGGGATTGATGGTTCTGGGTTGATGGTCTTCTTTTGCTGGTTGCTTTGTTATGGGCTTAACTTTGTTGCCTTGTTTTGGTTTCATTTTTATGTTCTCTTGTCCACATTCGTATGGTTTCATCGTTATATCTGCATAGTCTCACCCTCGCATTCTTACGGATGTGAAACTGAAACCATACGTGGTTTCACTTTCACATCCGTAAGGTTTCACCCTCATGATTATAGATCATCATAATGAAAGATCCTACCTTTATTTACCCCATCTTATCTATGCGGTTTTACCCTCGATATATTATATTCCCAAAGTTCTGTTCATACCCCCCTGTTTTCAAAATTCCATTGGTACAATCCACTTCTGTTGGTCCTGGCCCAATCCGACGAGACGGTTAATTACACAGGGTAAACCAACAAGCGCGTTTAGACAACAAGACCGAGTGGGAAAAGGACAGGAGCGGCTGCACGTCCCCAATGAGGAAAGTGCGAGGAAGAAAGAACATCACAGTGGTCCGTGTGAGCGCGTTCAGAGCTATCCCCGGTGCGTTCCCTCCTCTATAATCTAAGCAAGGTGCAAACCTGTTAGCACCGACCGAACAGGTACCAAATTCATCACCGATGGTGTGCCGGTAATCACAGGTTGCGGCCTCTTTCGAAAGGATGCTCGCCCCGGCAGCGATACACAGAGGCCCAGCGCTGCAGATTAATCATCCCACGGTTTCCCTCCGCGTCTCTTATCGCGTGCCCTGTTATTAACGTCCAGCGTGCCCCTACCGCCCTTCCCCACCCCCCCGCACACAACGTCCCACGGGACCGCGTCCTCAGACGAGCTCCGCCGCAGATTCGCAATTAGCGTCCATAAAGGAAAAATGGCCGCCCCAAAATGGACAGCGACTGATGGGAAGCCTTGATTGCCTTCCCCCGGACTCAACCTCAAAACTTCACCTCGACACTGTGCGAGCATATCGGGTAAAAAAAATCTCAGGAGGATACTACTAAAGACTAGGATAATGTTCAAATTTAAATACTTGGGATAGTTTGTAGTATTACTGGTGCACACTAAAGTGGTCCGCGACAATCCGTAGACGCCAAGACATCCGGAACCGTAATTGGCAAAAGGAGTTGCGCCATAAGCGCGAGCCTCTGGGAAATGCCTGCCTCTTCGACCGACATCCGCGTTGTGCAATCCACAATTTCATGCGGAGATCCACGTTCCACGATGTATGTGCGAGTGTGAGCGGCGCGGCACGCTCAATGTAATTCAAATTGAATGACTGAGCGGCATGGGAACTCGACTATTCACGCCTGTTTGAGTTATAGGCCGGCCTGTGCTCGCGAGCTCTTTCCCCACGGACCGCGGATGATTAGCATTCCCAACAAACTTCCTGACAGAAATCTTCTATCCATATCGCTTATAGACGATCACCGTAGTTACAGGGTTAAGTTATACCAGTTGTTGAACGCTTAGACTCGGGTCTTCGGCCCTCGTAATCTACTTTACCAAGTTATATCAGTTAGTAAACGCTTAGAGCAGCAATTCTTAGCCTTTTTGGGGTCAGGAAGAACTTTTAATCGTGAGAAAAATTTGCGCAGCACCAAAATCAAAGAGTCAGAAAAGGAACAAAAATTAAATTGATTACTGCATTACGTTAAAGATAACATTAATTAAAAAATAAATGCTCTTAATTTCACGGGACACTTGTAACAATCTCACGGAATACCACTGCTGTAGGTCACTAACATTTCCAAATAAAATTTCAGCTGGAAAGCTCAAACCGTTTCCGAGGTGCAGCCGTTAAAAATTTTCAAAAAATCTCAAAACTGGGAAATGGTAAAGTTTGCGTGGCTGTTCCGTCGGTTGGTTGGTTGTTAAGTCCGCAAGTTGCGAAACACGGGGCACGAATTCCATGGGCGGCGACCATGGCAAGTAATTTACATGAGATTTTTATGGTCGCGAGTCATGGAATTCGGGCTCCGTGTTTGGCTGATTTTGATTTTAAAATCGGCATCGGCCGTAGCCCACGGCAGGAGGCTGTGCATCGGCACAGGGCGAGAGGGTACAGGTCGTCCCGTCTAGGCGACGTATTTTTGGTAGCAAGTCGGAGAGAAAAAAGTGGGAAATGAGCGATGATTAGGTGAGAGAAAGAGAGGTGTAGCCCGAGTCAGTCGGCACCGACCGAGAGGAGAGTATACCTGCGCCCGTCGACCCAGAGCGAGACACTTAGCGCGTGGCCGGCGGCATGAATGGACCTCGGTCCCAGACCGAGAGGGGAGTATGGCGGTGTTGTTGCGGAAGAGGGAGAGACAGAGTGCGGCGCGACGCGTTCCGATATGCCATGGGAAGCTTCGTCGCGGCCTTGTCTCACGCGTCATCCGGACAGACAGAGAGACCGACCGACCGACCGACCGACCGGCACACGCTTCGAGCAGTTATCCCCACCACTGTGCGGCGGGCGCCCAGGCAACCGAAACTGCCTTCTCTTCTACTCCGCGATGCTAATAGCCTGAGCAGATTCCGCAGCTCCGGCGCTGCGCACCAAACTGTGAAGGCAGCCGATACTGTGCTGCTTCTGACCGGCTGCCTGACTGCCTGCCAGTCTCGTTCTGCCGTCAGGCTCGAGTAGACGCATCGAGTTTAGTATCGAGGTTCAGCGGTCCGACGTACGAGATTTATCGTTAGCGCTTTGATTAAGTTAAGAGCCCGGTTGAACGGAATTTCGTCGAGGATCGGGCTATTTACCGTTGGGAAAATCGTTCGGTTTACCGGCAGTGAAAACTGTTAGTCGGTTTACCAATCGTCCCGACATCGGCAGTGAAAAGTGTTAGTTTCATAAAATTGTGTTGTGGAGAGAGTCTGGACTTTGGATATTTCCGACCCTATGAAGATGGTGACCACTACCATGATTCCGTCGCCCACTTTGAGCAACGGCAATCCGCCAGTCGCCTCTTCGACGGTCACCAGTTCAGAGTCGATGATGTCTTCGCCGAACAGGCGACCGAATGAAAATCGAAGGGTAAGTATCTTGTTATTTTTTTCCTTGGCATTCCCCTCACCTTCCTCTTGCTTTGTTATCGTCGACTAGTTTTGTTATCGTCCGACAGTTCGGTATGCCAGCGGTTGATCGACCCTGAACTTTCCCGAATCGAATTGGTTCCCGCGCCATCGCCGGCCCGAACTAATCCCTGTTATCTTTTTGCAGAGTAACAAACCCATTATGGAGAAGCGTCGCCGGGCGAGGATTAACAACTGTTTGAATGAACTGAAGGGATTAATCCTTGACGCCATGAAGAAAGACGTAAGTTTACAGGAGTTATTCCTGTTTCCACTATACGCTATCTTAGCGCGCTAATCCCCTCACGTCCGATAGTAACTCTTTCCTATGTTTGTCCAACCTACTCTGCCAACGTCAACTCTTCGCACTAAACATCTCGTTCACCCCAATACGCAAACTTCCTTTTCAATATTGACCCTTTGCGATCCTTTGTCGTCATTCAACTTTCCAGTGGTCCGCTTTAGTAGTTGCGGAGTGAGAGTCCGCGCGCGACCACTGATAAGCTATGAACTAGAATCTCGCTGGAGCGCAAAGGGTTTTTAGTGCAGACCTCACAACGGACTCTTGCCGCCGATAAAAGCTGCGCGGTGGACTTTACTCCCCCGTGCTCCTCTATAACCTGCGTCGTATTCAAGGTCACCGGCAAGGCTCGACTGTGAGGGCCTGCGTCCGCAGGAGTCTAATTTTCGTTTTTCTGTTACAGCCAGCGAGACATTCCAAGTTAGAGAAGGCCGACATCCTGGAGATGACGGTCAAACACCTCCAGAACCTCCAACGCCAACAAGCGGCCATGTCCGCCGCGACCGACCCGTCGGTGGTCAACAAATTCCGAGCCGGGTTCTCGGAGTGCGCCGGTGAAGTCGGTCGCTTCCCCGGCTTGGATCCCACGGTCAAGAGGAGACTCCTCCAGCATCTGGCCAACTGCATCCAGGGGAAACCGCAAGAGCAGCAGCAACAAGTCCAGGTGCACATCCTACCCACACCGGCGGCCGGCGCGGAAGTCCAGCAGCAGCAGCAGCACCAGCAGCAACAGCCGCAACAGCAACAACAGACGAACGGAATAATCTTCAGCAACGCCGGAGGCGTCCAGTTGGTCCCCACGCGCCTACCCAACGGCGACTTCGCCCTCGTCCTGCCCACTGCGAGTCCCGGCCCCAACGGACACCATCCCGCCTCGCCCCTGCCGCTCCTGGTGCCGATTCCCTCGAGGACCAACTCCACCTCTTCGGCGTCTTCCTCTTCCAATTACTCGCCGGCGGGGAGTCCGGAGCCCATGGACACGATGCACTGCGGCCCGCCGCTGCAGAAGCCGCTGTCTCTGGTGATAAGGAAGAGGGAGCCGGAGGAGGAGAAACCCTGGAGACCATGGTGAACGAAGGACGGGGACCGATTTCCCTTAAATGTGATACAAAGTAGCCTAGACTCATGCCATTTGAAAGTTTTAAATCCCATTCCTCAGCTGTGAATTACTCTTAACGTTGTAGATTTTAAGCGATGTTTTAAATCGTACCCGCCGTGGAATTGTACTTTATACGTAATCCTGAAGGGCGATGCGTAACCATTGACACGTGCTCGAGTTGGCACGTGCTCAACCCTTGAGCGACACGTGATCCTAAAGATGGTACGTAATCCTAACGGTGGCGCGCGGTCGGAAATACTAGTAATCCTACCGACCGATCGCCGGGAGATCCTTTACACTTAGAAATTACGTGAGAGTTGTATTTATGTTAGCTTCGATTCGACGATCGAAGGTGTTAGGTTGTACAGACAGATTATACCTACTTTAAGCGCCCGCATTTGCGAGTTGAGTGCCTTGAAACGCAGCAGAATCAGAGATGTCTTCCCGGATGTTATTTTTTACGTGGACTTTTCGAGCGTTTGCGGAATAAAACAGTTTTACAATTTGTATACGTTGTTTTTCATTACGTCACCTCCGAATTAACTCCTCAGGGTTACTTAACCCTAAGGATTACTTGACCGTAAGGATTACTTAGGGTTACTTAACCCTAAGGATTACTTAATCCTAAGGGGTTAACTACAATTAAAAACATAGGTTCTCCTAGTTTGATGGGATTTAAACCTCCCATGTGCTTCAAAAAGTGACATTCAGTCAGTAGCCGCCCAACCGCGAACTTTCCCCCGTACATGGACGGAGTGTTAGTTGATAACAGAATTTTCGGTACGGTTGTACTCTTAGACTACAGCGATAACAATAGTTTTGCCAACAGTCAAAGAGACAACATCGGAACTAATTTAGCTAGCGATGAAAAGGAGAGCGCACTTCGTGAGAATGATGACACGCGGCCGCCGCGCCGGATCGCGACCACACGCATGCAGTAAACAACCTGACCGGACCATACGGGGCAGTCCGTGCCGGGCAGGTAGGCAGGCCACCTCCGTTCCGTCCGGATTATACAAACAGTCCCCGGGGCGTAGAAAAACGTCCAACGTAAACACGCCATCGCCTCACCTCTCCTTCCAAGGATTTTTGTAGAGGACAATGCGAGAAGAGTCCGCGACCAGACGACTTTCGGCGGACTCCGTGTCTGGAGAACCTTCTCGCGTCTTATTGCACGCGATCCTAGGCGGCTGGCGATGGCGTGCAGAAATAGGATGAAGAGAGAAATCCGGGGGAAGGGGTCGGCCGAAGGTCCTACTACGTGATGTGTCTATTAAGGAGGAGATTTCACGCAACGATGCGGATGCACGCAAAAAGTTGTTCGATTGATTGTTGCGTCCTTTGCTCCTTTCCTATTGAAGCCATTAATTGACGTCGATGCTGTTAATTGCTGTTGTCTTTCCCACGCCTGATATTTCCTACGCCTGGTATTTCCTATTGAAAGTGGTCTTTCCTTACTATACTTATCAAAACGAAGTTTTTACTAATTTATCATTGCACTCTTCAAAACGAACTTTATTCCCGCGTCCGATAACTAACTCGATGATTCCTGAATGAACGCAAAATGTGAAAAACGCCTTTAAGAAATTCGCCAACACCCACGAGCTGACAGGAAGCACGACCGAAGTGAGCAGAGTTCGTGTGAGGTTGGTTGATTTTCTTTCGGGCCAGATTTGAGCCCACGTCGTTTCGCGGTGGTCTCCACTTACCTGCGATTTTAAGATTCACATCTGAGCTTCGGTTTGAAAAACAATACATATTTCAGATAGAAATTGAACGAGTCGTACGAATCTTAGAATCATTTCACTGGTGCTTGTGGCAAGCGAAGGTATCCCCTCATGACTGACTTAGTGTGTGGCCAAAATTTCCATGCGGAGAGGTTTTCGTTTGAAGGAGTCAACCCGGCAATTTGCTCTAATGGACGTTCTGTTGAGCAGACTGCAGCTCTTCACAGCAGCCAGAATGAGATTTAACCCCCCGAGAGTATATGAGACCTCGCACGGCTGTTATTAGGGTAAAATGGGACCACCTTGGAAGCATGTAATTACCGTGGCCAGCTACTAATTCAATTAGGTTGTGGGTCAGACTCTTTTTGTACTTTTCGAGGCGAAAGTTTTCCATTTTTATGCTCTTAAAAACGATGTTGTATCCGTCAATATACTCTTCAAAACATATCTATAACTTTGGAAGATCCTAGTGGCTGCATGACTTTACTAAGTGTATTACGTCGGTATAATCTAATAACGATCCCATCAATCCATAACCGCAAGAAGCGCGAGCTTCCAACGCAAACCGGTCCAAGTTCACAGAGGTCCGGGAATCTCCTCCGGATAAATGTGCTATAGATAATAACGTAATGCATATCTGGCGACCGTTCGGCGATCGGATCGGATCGGCGCGGCGCGACGCGACGTGGCGTGAGCTCGGGCCCAGCTCAGCGGAGCGCTTGCTTTTTCCTCATCCGTGTCCAATTAACAAATCGCGCCATTACCATAAAGCAAAGCATGCCGCTCGCGGATGACAGCCGCGAGGCCGATAGCTCGCTGCCGATCGGCGACAATAAAAAAGTCATACCGCGACGACATATGGCAGGCACGGCCTCAGTTGGGTGCCGCGGCACTTCGCACGGCCACTTTTACCCACCGCCACTGCCACGGTAGATGGGTGTGATGCCAACATATAGCGGACGCGGACGTTCGGCAAAGGAAACGAGGACGAGATTCATTCGAACGGCGCAAACGTTCGCCAATCGCCAAGCGATAAACACCATTGGATACCTCGTCTCATCTTACATGAAAAAATGGACAATTCCTCGTAAAATTCGTTGGGAGTTTTGAGCGGGAGAACTTCTTCCGGTCAATATTGCCAACGAATTTGATGGGGAAGAAATGGATCGTGTTCATGTAAGATGGCATGAGGTTTTCATCCAATAGTGGAGATTAGACATCATATCCAGTCCTGACCATATTTGTAATAAAATGTTATTGTTAGTTACAATTATGTTAAAAATGGAATGTTAGTTACAATTATGTTAAAAATGGAATGTAGAAAAAGTTCGGCAAGGAAAAACTCGGGGTGATTAAACCTAAATTAAAGTAACTGAACGGAAATGCATACATACTAAGTGAGAGATTGAAAATCAGTTGGAGGATGAGGAGAGCAAAAGGAAAGATTATTGAATGGAGCTACAGTACATAAAGACAAGGGTAGGAAAGAGTCTGTGTGGAAGGACGGTGGTATGGTAATTTTCATTAGGTGCTCGGGCGTGAGTAGTGAGCAGTGAGTAGGTACAGCCAGGCTGATGAGTCGGTCGGTCGCGGACCCAAACGCCGTGAAGCGTCGGAGTTCCTTCGTCATTCGGCATACCTCTCCTACTATACCATCCTACCTACTTAACGAGCTGTTTAATGCCCCCACAATTTAGAGCTTTTTGCCCGAGCGGCGTCTTCGCACGCTCGCTCGTCGCTCCTGAGCAATGAAAAATTACACGAGACTCGGCCGCAGTAATTTCCCATCTTACTTCCAACAGTTCCAACGAGAAACTCAATACGTCCGGCCTTCGCCGAGAGTCTTGGCGATCGCGAAATTTAATTGTCTCGCAAGTTCGCACTGTCAATATAAGGAAAAAAGTTACGTAGGGTATTGATGGAAAGTATGAAAATGTTGATTGGAAAGACGACAAAGTACAGTGCGGAGAAGAATGGAAAAGTGAAGGAAAAAAAAGGAGGGGCAGATGAGGCAGAAGAGATTGCCGACCACCACCCATAGAGTTCGAACCGCGATGGCTTTGCAGCAATCTCATAAAGTTTCTCTCCACACTCCCGAGCCAAATTACACTGTGGCCTGTAATTTCATCCAATTTCTTGTGCGATGCAGCGGCGGCGGCGGCGGCGGCCTTTCGCTCCTTCTGATCTAAGTAGGGCTCTCTCTTCTCTCCGACGGACGCAGGTCCTCACGTCGCTCTGCACCACAACCATCACATCGCATCCCATCGCACCGAACCGACCAACATGAACGAGACGTCCGAATACCTCGGCGAATTATCGAATTACATAGAGGATTATCGGGTGGGATCTCGACCGGTAATGATGGAATCCTCCCATGTAAAATAATCTTCTGCGAGTAAGTGGAGTGGGAGGGTAGGAGGGACGCGCCACGTATAGACTTTCGTTACAAATTGCTTCTTGTTTGTTGGATATCATCGACACACACAGATTGCTGGAGCATATTGTATATTGGAGGCTGAGGATGGGTTTAAAGATTATTCACGTTTTTGACAAGAGACAATGGAATTGAACATATTTTATTCTATAGGCAAAAGCATTGAGTGAAGAGTTGGCTACAAATTCACTGGCGAACGCTAGCAGTGACCTAGGGCCCGCTGTTCCGAAAATTCGTTGTTTGGCCGGCGCACGTCGCGTGGCGAGCCAAATTGTTGGCCACGGTCAGAATTTGGCGAGACCGACACTGAATGGAACGGCCGCGTGGGTTCCCTTTTGATTTGGAACTCTGAACCCGGTGCGCCCGGAATAGCCCGGGCACCGGGAATAATCGCGGTACGTGCTCGACTGCCAAAAAACGCGGTGCGAAGGTGACGGTGCGGACAAACAACTCGCCAGCGCTCACGTACGTTCGAGACAAAATATCGGTGAATAATAGGTCTAGACGCGACGGACTCAACCGGAACGATAAATTAACGGCGCGCGGTTCGGCCGTGGCGGCTTTCCGACCGACAAATTGGTTTGTTTATGGTCCGACCCGAATTACATCCTCGGCCACGGGACGGCAAATCTCACTTCGACCGTTGCGTTCGAAGAAACCATCGATTTGAGCGCTCCGGGGTATCGGTACCCGCATCGACACCGAAACCGAATCCATGAGTGTTTCCTCTGTGCTCTTGAAATTCGTCGCCTACATTCCCAAAGTCTCAATTGTTGTTCAGTTCCAATTTGGAATTGTTTGTTCGCAATTTGAATTGAATTGAATTTGAATTGAGAGTATTTAGTTCCAATTTGAAGTTGAGAGGGTGCAGAAGTTTCTTCCAAATAAAACGCGGCCAGATTTTGAAGTGATAAAAAAGCAGGGCGTGGAATCCGGCCAGAAGAATTCCCTCAGCTCGGGCGGAAAATGTTTTCGATCTCTTCAGGTGTTACAATGTTACGGTCGGTGGACACGGACGGTATCCCTTGTACGGAGCCAAGTGCTCAGGCCGGACCGGTCCAGATGAAAGAGACGACGCGACGGGAAAAAAGGGCGCGCGTCCATAAAACCCACAGCTGAATTTGACGATGACGGTGCTCCGGCGAGTGGAGAGAGAGCAGATAAAACCGTCTGGAACCGTGGCGGGACCATTAAATTTTAAAGGTCCATCTACATAAGCGCCTCGCCGACTCAAATTAAAGACTTTTTTTTTCTCAACCGCCGGCCGTCTGATGGACGACGCCTCTCCTCTCCGATCACACTCTTCACCCTGCCGGACCTCATATGTGCACTTCGCCCGTCACGATTTTTTTCCGGCCCGTCCGATCTTCAACGTTTTCTTCAGCTCCGCCATACTAACGCCGTAAAACCCGGTTTCACAGTCTCCCGTTCCGATTGAGGGCGCGGCATCTTTTAAAGCTTTCAACCTTCGAATTGAATCTTCAGCACTTTCGCAGCGGACCCTTGGCCCGCGACCAAATACATTAGCAAGAAAACTTGGAGCAGGTCCGACTCGAAATGTTTTATTTGCACTCGTGACAGCAGAGGATAACTTTTCGCGAAAAAAACTACGACCACGGTATACAATTTTTAGTTTATGCCACGGCTCAATAAAAAAAAGGAGGGAAGCGTGAGCGAGGTAGGTCGGAAAGGCGATTTGGCACGCGGCCTAGGCAGTCTAGGCCCAAGCCGAGCCGAGGCGGACGATCGTGACTCACGTCTCAAGTCCCGGACACATTTTGCGTGGGGACGTCCCTCTTTCCTCGGGATTATGACGCAAGTCGTGCACGGAGGTGTCGTCGTCGAAGGCGGCTCGGCCCCACCGCGATCGTAAAGTGCGCCCAAAAAGTCCCGCGTCTGGCCGGAGCTTCCGCTTCGTTTTTTTCATTATTTTTTTTTTACTTCTTCTGGTCGTCCGGCCGGGGGAAGAAGCTGGAAGGTGGACGGACCACCCAGCCGCGGTTATTATTCTCGACACATCGACGCTTCGCCACCCGAAAAGCGACCCGCCTAATTGCCGGCCATCAGTGGAATTAACATTGAATCTCGGGTACGCAAGACCCGAAGAAAGTAGACGAGCTCATCAAAATTTCTGCGCTTAAATCCACCACGGTCGATTTATATCCAGTACCTACCTACATATGTACATACACCCAAAGTACAGCTAGTAGATAAAATATGTAAATATATACATAATAATAATAATATTTATTTTAGTTCAATTTACAATTTTTGAACAAGTCGGGTATTATATACCAAAAATGGTATATGTAGTTATCTATTGTCCAGTATGTGATAATACGTAAATCGTAAACGATAACCTTTTCGGTACGATCGTACCAAGTTAACATTTTTCGTTCGATGGAAATCAAAACCCCCATACACAGTGCTCAGTGATATTCCGTCGGGTCTGGGAACTCGTAAAAGGCTTCCGCCCGGCCAGTCTGCGGCCAAAACTAATTGGGCGCCCATTTCGGGGCCGGAGGCGCGACGAATCGCCGATTTCTCGCCTCCATTCTCCAACACGTTCCGCCGGACAAAAGGTTCCGTGTCGACGCGGCCGAAATTCCGGGAGACGCGCTTTGCCCGCCGAATCGCCATTTCAAGGTGGTTTTGTGACTGTCTCTTCTCCGCCTTGACGAAAACACAACCGACTCCTTTTAAAATTGCAGCTCGAAGCGATTCGACGCGGTCGAAGAGGGAACCTCTTCATTCGGGGATGGTGATTCGAAGATTAGAGGGAGACTTGGGATATTTTCTATTCAACCAAATCAAAATCGAATGACGCAGACCTGCATCATTCGATTATTGAGAATCGATTCTCGAGAATCGTTCCGATTCGATTCGGGCCTTCACTGAATTCATTGGTGCATTGGTACGAGAGGGACGCGCGTTCCATCAAACTCTAGAGGGTTCAAGGGTTGCGTTTTAAATTCAAGACACAACATGGTTAATTAATTTAGGGAAGCGACGCGATTAACTCATTCTGCCTCACGCCGCGCCGTGACGCAAGACAGAGTTAATCGCACAACGGACGTAAAGCAAGGTGATTTAATCAGATAGAGCGAAGTGTGTAAATCGAGCGAATTCTATGAGATGTGGAGATCGTTCGCTAAAAGCATTTTTCGCCTCGTACGCAAAGCGAGGTAAGTGGCCACTTATCGCGCCCGTCAGTCGGCGTGTTAATTCCGCACGGTTCCGAGACCTCACGTTCAACTCTTTCGAATGGCGCGTTTCATCTGTTTTCCGAAGCTCTCGGCCTGTTTGCGGAGCTTAAAGTGCGCAGTCGAAGTTTGACGTCACTTGGCGCTTGATAATGCCGCGAGCAAACATAATCAAGTGACCTGTTAGACGCGGACTGGTGGGCCGCGATAAGAAAATTGGTAAATTAGAGGCGAAGCCGCCCGAGGTGTTAATTGGTCAAGTGATTCCGCTTAATCCACACTTCTTGCAGGAACGTTCAACTCTCGTCATTTATGAACAATTTTCAACTGTGGAAATAATATCAGAAACTACCGTATTTATAATCATTTTTCTAGTCTTTGATAATATCAAAGACGATCCTATATTAATTATTTTCCCAGTCTCTAATAATATGCAAGTTAGGTAGTTGAGTGTGGCACGATGAAAAGATTTAAATCGTGTTTTTTTCTTCCGCGAAAAAACACCAAGGGAATTGTCCAGCAGCCGGATCCACCCCTCCGCATCAATAAGGAGGATAATGAACGGCCCCTGGAAGAACAATCAAATATTTAGAGAGGTCCCTGGGTGGTCCGGTGCGGTATTAATTTATTTTATAGGGAGGCCTGCGCCTCCATAAGCGTCCGATAGGAGGATATGAGCTTAACCCGAGAGGCAACCGTACACCCATGGGAAATGGAAATGATCGGAGGCGAGGTGAGCGTGTGCTCGGAACAGCCTTTGCCCACTGCTGGCCGTAGATTAGCTCTTGTGACGCGTGGGCCCCCCATGACGAGGGCCCCGACCGGCCCTGACTACGCTCACATGACCGTGGCTGTATGGCTGTATGCCCCAGAGTCCGGGAGATGAGATACGAAATCACGATTTCACCTTCGCGACTCGCGACTCGCGACTCGCGACCGGCCGATGCGATGCATCTTCTCCACGTCAGCGCTTGTCGCTGGTTGTCGCTAAAGCTGAGATTTATGTTCAGCTGGGCTTCGCCGGAAAAATGCACAAAAATAGTCTACGTAAAGGAGTTTGAGTCTCGTTTACGAAACATAGACTATTTTTTGTACACTTTCCGGTGAAATCCAGGCTTAAAGAAATCCAAGTGTGGAAAACATCTCAATCTCTAAATGAATTTGAAGAATTTTAAGAACAAAATCTTCGATTGAAGCGGACCATAAATTTCCGATAGCCGGCGATAAAATTCTTCGCGCATTGTTTCCAAAAAGCGTTTTTTTCTTCGTGCTCGCAAATATTTTCTCTCCCATCTGGGGACACTTCGCTTCTCGCTGATAAATTCGATCGCAGATACGCTCATCACATCTCCTTATCTTATCTCCTCCCGGGCACGTAGGTGTAGGTTATTGTTGCCGCGCGGATCAAAAATCGAAGATGTTGTTCGCCTTTACAATGTTTGCTCGAAATTTCGTCGAGTCCCGCTCTTCTTCGACCTTGCCCCCTTCATGTGATGCTGCTTTTGTTATTATGTACATCAAAATAACAAACAAGCTGTCGTCCTAGACAAAAACGTAGTTGGGTACTTATGAACAATACATTATTGTTTAATCCGGGACACACTACCTCCGTGTAGTCAACAGATAATTTTCTCTGTCTTATAAATATAGTACCGTCACAGTGTGGAGAAATATTGAGATAATATTTATATCAGATGCACTAGTAGCACATAAGAGTATACTATACAATTTTTATCCTATGCTAGTAACCGCGTTTGAAGTTTACGTCTAATTTAAAGCGCAGGCAGTAAAATATTTCAAAAGGAAAGTGCCATGGGCTTTCTGGCCGATACTTTTACGGCTGGAGGTGTTTCACATTGATGGCAGCGGCGCGGCGCGGCGCCGTGTGCGAAAAGATTGCCGTTTTACGCGAAATATCTGAGGTCAGTGAGTAGATTGACCTTTGTATCGTCGTAAAAGTACTGCGAGCGCGCGCGCGCGCCATCTAAAATAACCAACCCGATCCATTGCTTCGGCAAATGGAAAGTTGCCTCAATTCCGGTTCATGGTGGAAAGGCCGATGAGAATTTTCGATTCGCGTTGGCCCAATTCCGGCGCGACGAAAATTTGCCGGGCGATTGTTGAACTTTGGGTCCCTTCTGTCTGCCTTCACGTTGCCGGAAGGAATAAATTAAAGTCCTAGTAACTTTGAGTTGTCAAAGAGCGGCCAGCGGCGTACAAATTAATTTAACTTTAATTCAATTTTCGTCAATTTAAAACCAATCATCATTTTCGTCTTGTAATAAGTGCTAATTCACCATCGCAAGCATGGCAGACTCCCCCCCCTTAACATTTGTTCAAAAGAAACCTTAGTTTGATGAATATTTCGCCGACCTAATGCTGCAAAGTTTCCTCTCTTTTAGTTTTAATGTCACTTGTATCTACATTTCTCGATTTTGTTGGTTTTCAGATGGAGGAGTCATCCAGTCCGTGTTGCATCACCCCAGGACGAATGAAAAGGTAAGAATAGTTATAGTATGGCGCAGGGTGGGAGGTGGAACATACCGAGGAGACTGTCGCATTTATCGTCAGTATCGGAGCTATCCGTGAAACTGTTTACGCAGGAATTCAAAAGGTTGACACGTCTCTAAGTTTGGAAATCAGAATAAGTTCATTGGGATAAAACATACTCATCAATTTTTTAGTGAAATAATAAATGACTGACAATAATGGATCGTCCATCCTAATCGTGTGCAGACAAAACATATTTTATTATTTTTTTCTAAATAGCATTCGATGAAGGTGGGATCATCCAGGTACATTTTGCCCTAAAACCCAATATACGCCAATACAATCGTTTGGGTTCTTGCTTGTCATTATAATCCTGTTCATGTATGAGTAATTAAAAATGGGCACGCGAACAACACAAGGAGCGCTAATGACCCGACCGGGTTGGGCAGGGCTGCTTGCTCCCGTCATTGCGTAGCGTAGGCTGTATGTTTAGCCACAGGCAACGTATAGAGTACAGCACGGCTTAGCCACGGCAAAGCATAGCACAGCACACACACTCGACCTCAATGATAATGGGTACGTGTTTGGTGGCTGCCGACAAAGCGATATGAGGCGGCAGTGGCGGCGAGCAGATAGTGTTCGTAGACCTACCTCCTCCTCCTCCTCCTCCTCCTCCACTCCACTCCTCAAGTCCACGCGTTCCAACTCTTCGCGAGTGTATGTGCCGTGCCCAGTACGCCTCCGGCTAAATAATGAGAGTGCATTATTTGCTCGCGCTTATGCTAATCAGGCTAGACCGGCGCGTGGAGTGCGAAGAGACGATGCGGGACGTAGAGACGAAGGGGAGTAGGTAGAGTGTCCGTCCGTGCGTCCGTCCAAGGAAACGGCAGCCGACAGACACGTGCCTGCCTTTGCTCTTGATTTATTTATACGACCGATTTGGAATGAAAGCGTGTCGCTTCGACTCGGGACACACTCAATGGCCATCGCATCGCGAAACACGCGTGCTCGCCTTGCATTGCCCGTTTGCTATGGCCAGGAGGCCACCACACTCGCCACATTTATATGCGACACGTGGATAGAAAAAAAAACAATCAGTTTCAATCTGGTATAGGTAGGCACTCAAAAATCAAATAATTTATTAATAGTTCGCCCAATTGGGCTGGCCGATGTAGCAAAAATCAAATTAATCAGACATCAAATGGCCTTTCTCTCTATATCATTTAGGTACACTACCGCTAATTCGCCAGGAGCTAGTTGCCACGGCTGCCCCCTGATGGAGTCAGTCCCCTTAGGGGGGACGTGAACCCATCAGGGGGCAGTCGTGGCAACCACCTGCGGCCAAACTATTAGCCAAACCTCCCGTCTTCTATGGACGTTAATTTATCAGGGTAAACACCCTCCTCTCAAAGAAAAAATTCCTACGTTAAAATGGTAAAACAGCAGAAATAGCAAAAAGTGGCGGACTCTATTCATTTGTCACGGACAATCGCTGATATCATCCCAAATTAAATACTGAACCAGCGAGATATTTCCCGACCTAGACTCTTTTATGGTCCTTATCTCTCAACGTTCACGTGCTCATTCTAATAAACACGACCGGACATCCATAAACAGCGCGAAAATCCCCAAAGTCCCATGATCCTGAGTCACAACGATAAGTGATTGCCGCATCACCACTCTTTCCTCCTTCAATGCACAGACGCTTGCAAAAGCTACAAACTACTGCAGAACTAAACTAGAATGTATGTAGATATACGTGAATTGACGGTAAAACGATCAGATCGTCTTCACTAAATTGGCACGTGGGAAGGATGGAACGACCGTCATCGGACCATATTCCCCACGACTTCTGCCTTATCTCTCTCAATTGTCGTATGTATTGTTCGACCGTCTGGTTATTGGCACTAACTGAAGTATGTATTATATTATGTCAACTTCCTCGAGTTCCGACGCCCTGAAGACGCCCGCATCAAATGCGTGGGCCACACACTAATGACATTGCTTTCCGAACTATGCTTGGGCTATTACGGACATCCTCTATGGTTTGATCAAAACCTCTAATGAGATATTAAATATCTCATTAAATTTTATCAAACGAAAGACCTGATACATAGTTTGATACGTTCGCGTTTTAATTACGGTGTAGTTATTTTCGGAAATACAGAACCTTTTTAAAATCCGTTTGGGGAAAATACAACTTTTTTCCACTGCTCAGAACGTAATAATAATTATTACACTCTTCAAAACGAAGTTTTTAAAGGGTGCATTGTTAAACATAATATTCGAAAAAGGGTTTCACTTGTAAAACATTGCTCTCCTATATTCACTGGCCATCTATGAGTTAAGTTCTGAACAAATAAATTCAAATCAAACTGAATCAAACAGAAATTCATCATACCACAGACTAACATCATACCATTGAGAATATTAGAGATCCCTATAAACTTTTCAAAACTCAAGCAGCATTTACTGATTCACAGCACAGATGGCCCCAGTGGTAATGCAACAAGCAGCGATTTGTCATCTTGCCTGTTGTCGTTGGAAGAAAAAGCTGGTTCACATAAAACACCAAACAAACTCGTTCGCATGCACAATTTCGAATGCACAATTAATCAATCCCACAATAACATGAATTAGAACTCCAGCAATCCTTTATGATCATAAAATACTCTCATTTGTGTAATAACAGGCAGTTAACTAACTGACAGTTAACTAATCGGCCGTTAACTAACGGGCCGTTAACTAACGGACCGTTAACTAACGGGTCGTTAACTAACTGACAGTTAACTAATCGGCTGTTAACTAACGGGCCGTTAACTAACGGACCGTTAACTAACGGACCGTTAACTAACGGACCGTTAACTAACGGGTCGTTAACTAACTGACAGTTAACTAACGGGCCGTTAACTAACGGACCGTTAACTAACGGACCGTTAACTAACGGACCGTCAACTAACGGACCGTTAACTAACGGACAGTTAACTAACGGACCGTTAACTAACGGGCTGTTAACTAACCGGCCGTTAACTAACGGGCCGTTAACTAACGGACCGTTAACTAACGGGCCGTTAACTAACGGACCGTTAACTAACGGGTCGTTAACTAACGGACCGTTAACTAACGGACCGTTAACTAACGGGCAGTTAACTAACGGACCGTTAACTAACGGGCCGTTAACTAACGGGCCGTTAACTAACGGACCGTTAACTAACGGGCCGTTAACTAACGGGCCGTTAACTAACGGGCCGTTAACTAACGGGCCGTTAACTAACGGGCCGTTAACTAACTGAGAGTTAACTAACCGGCTGTTAACTAACGGGCCGTTAACTAACGGACCGTTAACTAACGGCTCGTTAACTAACTGACAGTTAACTAACCGGCTGTTAACTAACGGGCCGTTAACTAACGGACCGTTAACTAACGGGCCGTTAACTAACGGACCGTTAACTAACGGGCCGTTAACTAACGGGCCGTTAACTAATTAATTAGAAGAAGTCTTAGAATAGAATAGAAAAAATACATTAATAATCACCTAAATGAATGAAAAATATTGGAAAATCAAAATTTACCCAATTTTCAAACAATTATTCACTCATTTTTATACTGAAAACTACAATAGGAATTCGGCGGATTTTCGTCCTAATTTCACCGTGGAATCGATTCTTTCCCGAATCAATATCACCTGGTAACCGAGTAACGGTGCAACCGTACACAGAACTTTACTGTGCTCGTGCAGAATGCCACATTTGGCACCTTTCAAGCAGCTTTCTTTTTATTTGCACTTTACTTTTTTCGGCTCGGCCCTCGGCCCCCAACTGAAATTGAAAGTTTGACTCGACCACCTCCGAAATGCCACGGAAGACGTTCCAACTTCAAGTGAATTTGGATGTGGAAGCCGTGAGTCTGAATTTTCCCTCCATTTTTCCTCTACATAGTGGAATTTCAACTTTCGCCCTCACTTTTCCTCAACTGACATCTCAACATTTCCCACTACTTTCCTATCGGTGCAACTCAATTTAAATATCTTCCGCGGATCTCGAGGAATTGTTCTTAGAAAACATACGTACTTCACCACTTAGATTTCCCGTTCGATATAACCGAATTGAAATGAAATTAGTCCTGTTGAAAAAACCTCATTTGGAGAAAACTCTTATTGAAGACAAATTTCGCAATGTAAGGTCACTTGTCCCGGAGTGTGGCTCTGCCCCAAGGGCTGCGTGGCCCTTCAAATCTACATGTTAGGCTCCTGTGTTCAAACGAAGAGCATGCAGCCGGTGTTTCCGTTTCTCATCCATGAAACCTTCACGTTCACCAAAAGATTCTCTTCGGCCCAGCAGCTCACAGATCTGCAGAAATCCCTCAGTGAGTTTTCCCTGCTCGAATCCTAACGATTTGACCCAAATAATTATTGACGTTCCTTCAGACAAGGAATATCTCTACGCCGAACTGATTCAATGGCAAAATTGCGATGAAGGTATCGTCTTGGCCTCTTTCGAAACAAACCTAGGAGATCTCCTGTATCCAGCGATAAGAGAAGGAGTCATGGTTGGTTCAGATGTGGATCTCCTGATGGAACCTGCAAAACATTTTCCAGTATGAACTTTACGTCATTATTAACACTTTGTTGCACTTTTGGCATTTTTTCCAATGCTATGGTCATAACCAAACTCTATCCCACAACACACACATGAATATGTGTTTACTACTACTATTAGGAAACAGAGGGATTAGCAATTATTACTGATAGATATGTATTTGAAGTTATGAAATTTACAATAATGAAAAGGATCCACAACTACTGCAGGCTGCAGTGGAGGGTGATTAATTTATCCATTGAAGGGTTAATAACTGGTGCAGTTAAATATATAGTAATGATTTAATCAGGGAATAATCGCACCGAAAATCGAAGTAACGACCAAGACGATAATCGAAGAAAAGGTTGTTTGTCCCAATGAAGACAGCGAGACTTCCGTTGTCTACCCCAAAGTGATCGTGTCCAACTGTTGTGACGATTCTCCACGTAAACCTCGCACGCAAAGAAAAGTTTGCCATTCTGCACGTTACCATCAGTGAGTTCTGTTCTAAGAACTAAGAGGACATTCTTAAATAGTTATGCTCCCTATATTTTCAAAAGGAATATTGTATTTTTGAATTCCTCAGGAGGAATCCTTGCAAGAAGAAACGCGGGGTGAAACCAATTTTCCTCGTGAGGAAGGTCGATGACAATTTGCTCAGTCGAATGCCTATGGGTCCAGAACAAGGGAATGCCAATTGCAATTGCATGTAACGACTTTTGTCTTTTATATTTCAATCAACACCTCCTAAACTTATTGATGAAAGTACTTTTCAAGTCGAAGATCAAAAAGTATGAGTCGGATGGTGTTCGATGATGCTGAGCCAGAAATGAAGAACAAAACGAGTTGTAAATGCACCAAGCATTCTGAATGCTCACAAGAGAGGAACTCCTGCAATCACGGTCACATGCAGGAGACTTGTCCCACGTGCTCAAAGTACAAATATTACTTCAATAGAAATCGTTCAAATTCTCCGCATGGATTTAGGGTAATATCCAATGTTTAGAAGGGACAATTTGGTGTTCGTAAATTGTTGTGCTTTGCAAATATGAAATGAAATATGAAAAGAAGTGATAATCATTTTTGTAATAGTCCGATCGTGTATTGAATTCTCGCGTAATTACGGTCAGAGGTAGAATAACCATTTCTTTCCAATATAAATTAACGACTTGTGATAAGGAATTCCTGGTCTGTGATATATCTTATATTCGAATGCCATTATCCAATGAAATCTTGCAGAAAACCGATTGCAAGGATTCGTGTAGGAAATTGGAGTACGCTTCTCCGAACAGAGTTAAATTGTGTATTTGTTCGCAAAAGCGTACGTCGATGGCCAAGAAAATCCATGATCGGTTGAACAAAACTTTGTATTCCTGCATGGAATATGGAGACGGATGTAGGAATCTGGATTTCAGGTGATATTAAAATGTAATGAAATGTGCAACTGATTGTTATACTCTTTAAAACGAAGTTTTAAAAGAGTATATAAGTGATGTTTTAAAAGAGTGTATCGTTTTTTGAATGATGTTAAATGGTGAATTTAATGTGATTGATTGAAATGGACATGTGATTGATGGAAATGATTATGTGGCTGGTGAAGATTATAGAGTGAAAGGTGAAAATGAATGTTGGACTGGTAAAAATGAATGTGTAATTGGCGAAAATGAATATGGGATGAAAATGAATTTGAGATGAAAATGAATATGTGGTTCGTGAAAAATACAAATAAACCACCGTGGCTAATAAGGACAAGTTAGATTTATTAGTGCGATTTGCAGCGATTGCCCTTGGATCGAATGCCAATGTGGGAACACTTCTTCGGATGAAGTCTTGGAGAATTTCGATAAATTCTACAAGAAGCTTTACAAGGACGGCGGCGGATCAACGCAAAGGACACACAAATATGTACAATCTTGTTGTTGAATAGCGTATATTTCTAATATAAATTTTAGCTTTTTATTGGTCCATCGCTTCTGTTGGTTAAGTTCCAACATACAACTAGATTGAAAAAAAATCGCCCTAACCCACAAAGTAACAAGAATTTCAAGAAAAAATTGTGAAATAGAATACGAACGAGAAAGTTTCCAAAATCAAAAAAATTCCAAAATCCATCATTTTCCAAAATGCAAAAATTTCCAAAATGCAAAAAATTTCCAAAATCCAAAAATTTTCAAAACTCAAAAATTTCCAAAATGCAAAAATTTTCCAAAATCCACAAATTTTCAAAACTCAAAAATATCCAAAATCCAAAATTTTCCAAAATGCAAAAATTTTCAAAATCCAAAATTTTCCAAAATGCAAAAATTTTCCAAAATCCAAAAATTTCCAAAATCCAAAATTTTTCAAAATCCAAAATTGTTACGGAATATTTGCGAATGTGAGTTAGATGCAATTATAATTGTTTTGAAGAGTATTAAATAAAGGTGAGAATCACCTATATAAATTTTCACCTAAAACCGAAGTTCCACTTATAGGTTAGGTTCTTGCTTGTTTGAATTGTCACTGGTGGCGACATCAGAGAACTGTTACCAACACAAATGATTGTGTGGTCTGTATTTGGCGGTAAAGACCGTAAAATTTGAAATCTAGTTCGCGTAGGCGTTTTCATCAGTTTTAAATCGATTAGTCATTTGGCTTTATGTAAATAAGTGAAATGCTATAAACTTCAAGCGTTGAACTCAGTGAGTACAACTAGTGTGGTGGTACAATTCACTGATTCAATCCAAAGTAAATTATTTTGTGGAAAAAAAATCGAATTCATTTTTCAATTCAAAGACGAATTTTGTTTGTGAAGAAAATGATAGCAAAGTGTGGGGTTTTAAATTGAATTTTCTTCCTTTGAATATACATATTTAACCATTTGAATGCTACGCTGCGCAATAACAACTATTGAATGAATGAGTACGGACCTATATGAAGCTATGTAGTCATTGGTTGAATTCAAAAATCACAAAAAGTATCGAGCACTATAAATCATTTTAAAAAGAAACCACAGAGAACAAGTCGTGTTAAGGATTGCAATGATATAAAATATCAGAATTAAAACGGTTAATATTTAATTCGGTACGCAGCTAGGAGCGTGATGATGATGACGAGGGGATTATTGAATAGGGTAATTGCAAACTCGGTCTACATTCAAGAATTTATTGGAAAATATCGACGACAAACGATAGAAAAAAAATCAATCAGTAAATGCGACTCATTAAAAAATAAATACATAGATTAGTTTAGTCGTTTTCAGGTTGAAAACACTACGGTGGAAGAACGGTCGGATCTTGAGAGATAGGAATGTCTGTAGAAAAATCGTAAAGGTAGAAAATGCTCGTCCTAAGGACGTGTACGGTCCCTCGGGCGGGCGAGGGTTCGACACGAAAAGAATTAAAATAAAATGGAGAACTAGTGCAGTTCGGGACAACAACGCTAAATATAAACGTCCAAGGATGATACATCCACTAAATCTTAAATATTACATAGCTCATGAATTAACCGATTACTCGCGCGCGCATTTGTGTGTGTGGAGGTGTGAGTGTGTTTACGGGTATAGTACAACAATAATTCTGTAAACTTTTATCATTTATATAACATCTATATAATATATATCGGTATGTACGGTACGCAATTTCAACAGTTAAAAATAAATATATTTTTTCATTTGTTATAATACGATGAGTCGTCCCAATTTTACACGCTCCGTCTTATAGTCAGGGTGGAAATCGTATTGTGTCGCTCCTAATGAGTGCAACCGGAGAGGGAGCGGCTACAAGACGAATTCGCACGATTGCACGAACCTAAATGCTTGTGTTTTACTTGATTCGTCAATATATTAAATTTAAGTTGAACGCATCGGTTAACCCGTTTGCGACGGTTGAGTTCGCAGTCGGTCGAGGGGTAAATCGATCCTTCAACTTGTGAACCTAAGGAATCTGATGTAAATGCATCGATTCTTACGATTCGACGTAAACGTACGTAATAATAGCGATCCTCTAGCTATGTATGGCAAGACGATTCGAAATCGAAAAAATAATAATATGGCACCTGAAACGAACGAACGATATAGGCCAGGGAAGGCCGCCTTCGCATGTTTAGTCTCGCATCCCGAGGAAGGGATGCGAAGAAGATATGTCCGACGAACGGATCAACGACTACAACCGACATACATTCAATGTGCAAAATTACTTTCTTTTTATGTACAAATTTGATTCGCAATCGAGTCGATGACGTGACGTTCTCTTTATTCTCCTAAGGGTGACGCGATTGGAATTTGAAGCGGTGCGCGAACGTTTATTGCTACATTCCCGAAAACGCGATCGATGATCTCTGCGGTGGTTCCTACGGTCATCGCTACGAGGTGAAAGGCCGAAATTATAATTTGAGGAAGACGTACGAAAATATGGATTTAGTCAGTTCTTCATTTTCGAGTTGGTTTCGATTGAGGATGGATCATTTCACTTTTCATTGTTGTTATGCTCTCCGACGATTTCCTTTTCTGTGTCGATGAAAGCGGTGATTTTTGCGTGTGTGTATGTGTGCGTAATCGCACAAGGCCACCCTCAATCCAAACGGAAACGATTTTATATTTAAAGCACACTCCAACCACCATCCTCTTAAAGCTCCAGTTTGAACCATCATTAGTCTTGAGGGCGAAATTTTAAGTACCGTGAAACGATAATCTGCGATGAGCGAACGGCTCGATCCGCAACCGAGACAGTGGCGTGCTAATCAGCTAATCAGAGTAACAGTGGAATGTTGGAGGGGGGGGGGGGATCTCGTTCGAAAGAGGGATCCCGGATTAGGGGAAAGAAAGAACGCAAGACACTTGGAAATGATTAGATTTGAGGTCACGGTGGAAGGAAAAAAAAACGAATCTGGGGAGATTACAGCGACAGCCGGTCGAACTAGAAGTGCCACTGCGACCCCCCCTGGTTGTCTCATTCCTTTGGGGTGGCGCTCGAAGCCCATCGGTCGAATTCGATGCCCGAATCCGGACTGACTCCCATCTGGGCCAACGGACTCAGGAAGTCGGTGTGCTGTCTGCACTTGCAGCCCTCCGTCAGTCCGCAGTTCGGACAGGGCCTCGGCCTGCTTTGGTCCGCGCGTCCCGTCCGACTCTTCTCTTCCTCTTCCTTGATCTGCTCCAGGAGAGCGTCCGGACTGCGAGACGACACGTCCAACTTGAGCTCCCGTTCGAAGTTCTGCAGTTGCTCTAAGAAGTGGAAGTTTGGGGCGATGTTGGACTTGCGCTTCCGGACCAAGTTGAACGCGTCGTTGAAGTTGAGGGAACACTTGTACATTAGGTAGGCCACCGTTATGGTGACGGACCGGGAAATGCCGGCCAGACAGTGGACTAGGACGCCTTTCTGTCGGGACCGCGCTTCATCTGCAATGATAACGGTGCAATCAGTCGTGATTTAAATTGACTATTTTCATCGTAGACTAAAAATTATATATAGTATACTCGTCTGTGATTTTCATTCATTTCATCGTATTTGTTGAAGTTTTAATTGTTTTCAGAATCACACTAGCTGTACCTGCATTAACCATCGAAGTTATTCAAAAAGAAATTTTAATTTCAAAATCGAAATTTCAGCCGAATTTGTGTCTGATAGACGCAGCTAAGTACAGCTAGTGTAATTCTGAAAACAATTAAAATTTTAACAAACATGATAAAATGAATTAAAAGGTATCAAAAGCAAATGGCGGTCTAAGCTGTAGTTCTGTAGATATTTCTTACTACTTTTTATAGTCTGTTATATACAGATATTATTGGAGATTTACGTTAACTGAAGTTTCACACGTGAATTGAAATAAATCGAGAGTTATAAGAATGCCATGGGCTTCCAGTTAGTGACTAAACGAGGAAAACGCTAGACCGAATTTTCATCCGAAACGATCCAAAAATTTCGAACCTCCACAAATCGGGAGAGGTCGGAAACGCAAGGAAACGATACCGTCGCGTCGTAGTAGAGACGGCCACCAAATTTGATGAATGGAACGGATGTTTGTCGACCGTGCAAGTGCCGAGGCGTCGATCAACACGACATCACCAAAATTCCCCTCCCGTGTTGTTAGTTTGCGTGGGCGTTTTGTTGGTTTACGTGTGCTTCGAGCGTCGCGTGGGCTGGAAATTTATCGGACCAGAATGAATGGAATTGAACGCGGCGGAGCCCAATTCGGCCTTGCCCAGCCCACGCGTCCCTATTGTTTCCAAAGAACACGCTCACTCTTGGCTTCTTTCGAATTCGGGCCTTCTCGTGACAAGAGCAAACGTTTCACCTTTTTGGATTTTCCGCTCTCATCTTGAAATCGACCGGTTCGTTTTCTGTCTGGTGACCATCAAGCGCATAGAGAAAACCTTTATGAATTAACAATTTTCATCCTATTCATTTCTCGCATACAACTTTCTGACAGTTAGGTAACAATACTCATAGTTTCAAAACTTTCAGAAGATCCGAAAAACTGTCTTGAGTGTACATGAACACAAATCGTAGTTAATTCATAAAAGTTTTTTCGACAGTTTAAAATTTCTTGCTAGTGGTGGCAGAATAGAGATTGACTGTTGTAAAAATAGCAGGTACCCAATCCAAAGTATTCGAAGTGCTGGTTTATGTAAATTTCGCATTTGAAACGTAACAGTAGAGTAGGTAGACATCGATGGTGTATAGTTGATCGTTTGCGTGTGTGTGTGTGTGCGCGCGTGTGCGGTTGAATTAACAACGAGAGCTCGGAGCAGGAGCGTGCACGCACAATTTGCTCGAATAAGGTTTTCCCATCCGCCCACCCACCCAGAGTGGATTTACATGCGGTTGTTTCCAGGCAGCGCGGGCGCGATCGCGATCGCGATCGCGGGGGTGGCCACCCCGCCAAGGCTCGTGAATGGATTCAGCCGGTCGGTCGTTCGTTCGTTAGTTCTCTGACCCAGATTCTGGCGCCATTCATGTCTCCTCAATGGAAAGCACAACGCCAGCGAGGGTGGATAGACGGAGAGGGAAGAAGAAGGGATAAACGGAACGACAACGCTTTCCCCGCTTCAACCTTTCTCTTTTCTCTCTCTCCCTCTACCACTCTCCGACGTATTGATTTTCGAGTCGGCGTGCTCGACGCCCCAACGAACCAGCGAACTAACAAACGAGACCTGGCTGGATTTTAAGGGTTGCGGGGGCGAACACCCACGCTATGTCCTCTACAGAAATACCTACATGTCCAACTAACTCTATCGTACGATTTACTGAAATACCTATTTCAATAAATCGTACATCGTACCTACCTACGTTATGATTGGATAGAAGATTGGACATTGTGATAAAATACTAAAGGACTATAATAGATTTGACTACAGTTACATCTAGCCCTTTAGTATTGTTATATACACAATTTTTCTCCGCAAAGTATCCCAATGAAATGAACACGTTTTATTTAAAATATCTTCATATTTTTGTAAGCGCTGAAGATAAGCGTCTAACATCTCCTGTTAAATCCACATCTAGTAAAAGACACGGGATTTGATCGTCGCTTGACAACGAACTGATTAGGTATACACGCTAGGGCAAAGCGGGACGCTCTAATTATCCAACTTTATCCTGTGCTCCAGAACACAGAACAGTAATGAACAATTCCAGAGTGGGAGTTGGGAGTCAGCTGCACGTGCTGCAGGCGACGGTCTGCGTCTGCACAAAATCAACCAAAACGCTGTCTGCGAGAATCGCGTGGAAAATGTAGATATGTGCTGTATCCGTTTTCATTATACGCAATGTACATAGTTGTTACAGTCCCGAGTTAGTTTCTTACAAATGACTTTTTTTTTCGTTTATTTCACTTTTTTGTTGTTTTTATCGCTTTAAGATTTCATTCAATGACATAAATGTGTAACGTAACTGTTGTGTTACGACCGAGGCGCACCTGCCTCGATTTTATCGTTGCAATGTGCCAAGCACCTTTTCAATTTATTGATAAAATAGGGAAACTAGGAAGCACTTCACTCACCAATGAATTCTATAGCCTTAGGGAAATGACTGGCGAGATTTTGCGACCAATGGTCCGTAATCGGTATTTGCATGTACTTGATGCTGCCGCAGTGTTCGAAGACGTTGGGTAAATCCGGCGTCACATTTAGAACATACTGAAACAGATCATTGCAAATCTAAGGTGATTTTTAGCCTCAAAATGTATGATATTTTTGATAATTAAGAATACCGGGTTTCCCAAAATTCACATACCGTCCATTGAATTCCATATTGAAAAAAATGATGATTTGTGTAAATACGTTTTATGTATGACACCCACCTGTATACTATGTTTCATCAGTGACTGGATGTCTTCGCTATTGGCAGCGTTGCCTAAGAAAAGGTATGGAAGTATTTCGACTGGAAACTCCCTATCTTCTTCCAATCCTGCAAAAAGGTGGACGCCCTCATTGATAAAACTGGTGCGTTGAGAGCATCAATTGCATTAATAAGCTTTCTAAGGAACATTTCCTTAGAAATAAGTGTTCTGCCAACTCACTGACGCCTTTATAAAAGTTTATGTTTGTATTCAAGATGGTTATCCCAATATATGACAATTCAACTCCTATTTCACATTACGAATATCATAAACGTAGAAAAATACGTGGCCTATTCAATTTGCTATTTGGGGTGTTTTAATTTTAACCCTTTGCAATAAGGCAATATTTAGCACATAAACATGAATCTGACTGGATTACAAAAGGTTAATAGAGCAAAGAGAGATTTGGAACGAAACCGTGAAATCCTGAAAAGCGAAAAAACGAAACAAAAAACGGAAACGCGAGAAAAAGAAGAAACGAAAAAAGGGAAACGCGAAGATAACAGATCGTCCTTGGAGAGTCATATATTCTCAGAAGCAACTCGAAGGATGACCTCACCAACGTTAAAAGCGCGATGCAAGTGTGAAAAAACCGACCGACGACTTGAGCTCGTTTGTTTTTTCACTTACATTTCTGCTACGCAACCTCATTAGTTGGGTTGGGAAAGAAACCGCCGAGTCCCATATCTCACATCCTACTCGGACATCCAACGGAATTGAGGTGTGCATAAAAATTGTATTTTCCGCACACCGCGATTCCGTGAACATTTGGACGACCGAAGCGAGAAAAAACGACGGGCTCTTTCGCGAATGGTAGGTGAAAAATCAAAACAAAGCGAAGGGCGCAATGAAGCAGATAAGGATGCAATCGCCGCGATGATAAGCGCCGGCCCGCCGCCGGCTGGATGTCGTGAAAAATCGAGCGTCGCCTTATCACTTTGCTCTTTCCCTCTTGATAGCGCGCGAATGCAAACGTGGCAGTTTTGTTGCAAAGGTCGCTTCGGAGGTGCATGCGATTAATTCTGCGCACCTTAGCGTTCGGACCGAACGAGGCGACTAATTGGCTGCGCAATTCGTTTTAAATAGCTGGTAATCTGCTCTGGGTTTGATAAGGGGACATATGTCAATACATCTATTTTTCTAAAAAGGTGTATTTACCACGGATTTATCAGCTAGTGTTACCAACGTGGGCGATAATTGATGAGACGTCTATAAATACGGATGACAACACATCACTACACTACGAACCTAATTCAAAACACGACACGGTTTGAATGGGAAACTAATTGATGAATGGACGAAGCTGGGTATTTTCTTTCAATATCCTTAGGGATGATAAATTTCTTCTAGATTCTCCTACTAAACAGAATTCCCCCAATCACCATTGCATTGGCAGAATACCCCCTTACTTAAAATAAAACTTAGTTTAGTGAACTGTCCCAAAAGATTCACCCTGTAAAGTTTCCGCGCCTTTCGGTTTTAATGTTATTTCTATCTAAATTTTTCGGTTTCGTTTGGTTTTCAGGTGGAGGAGTCCGTGATGTCGCATTACCCCAAGGCGAATAAAAAGGTGAGAATAGAGTTTGAGTGTGGTGCGATGTGGAAGGTGGAACGTACCGAGGGAACTGTCGCATCTATCGTCAGTATCGGAACTATCCGTGGAACTATTTGCGCAGGAATTCAACCCACCAAAAGGCCTATGGATCGGCCTGTGGATTGGCTGGTTGGAGATGCGCAAAGAGCGGAGTCCCATCAGCGGCAGAGGATCTGGTCCGGCGGCCGTCGGAAGAGAAGCGTCCGATGGATCCAGGTACTCGGTGCAACTGTCGCACCATTCGGGGTACGTACTCCTGAACCTGGTGAAACCGTCTGCAACAAAACAAATGACTCTTTTTAAAACTTCGTTTTTGAAGAGTACAACACTATACCCTTTTAAAACTTCGTTTTGAAGAGTAGCATAAAACGGGAAAACTCAGATCAATGTTCAAGAATGTCTTTCTCGAGAATAGACTTTCGATCGAAAAAAGTTATACTGTAATTATCTAGAGTCATTCGTTGTGAATGCAGTGATATCATTATCTTGTCTCGAAACCAAAAAAATGCGCCCAATTTATGAAAACAAACCTACAGTCTGCAACGACATGAATTCAAATACATAAACGAAAGTGAAGCGTTCCGAGCTCGGGCTCGAAGGAGATGAGAGACCATTTGCCCTGCCCTGTCCCGACCCTGGCTTAAGGTTAAACAGTAAAAATGCCGCGAATAATTGGTCCAAGCTGACTGACAATAATTACGTCTACGTTCACATATGAGCTGCGCTCGTCCCGTATGACAGAGGGACCAGTGGTAAACCGCAGCTGTACAGTGCAGCGACGGTTTATTGGATGCCGGAATTAGGATTGATGTTGCATGATTAGGCTCCCCATTGTTTAGCATTCATCAGCGCTCGTTGCCAGAGTTGTTGTTGTTGTTGTTGCGATAATGCAGTTCGAATTCGCCCTACGGCCCATAGCCAAGTTGGACGTTTCCCTCAAACGAATATTGTCCCATAATGGACGGACTGTCTCCCCCGTCTAACTTTTCCATTCGGAATTAATGCAATTACGGTTGTGGGAAATTCGAAATATCCGCTGGCGATGCACCTCGGCATCAATTAAGGCCGAGTTTAGTGCGTTAGTCATCGTTCCCGCAACAACGTTGCATATGACAACCGTACACCAATCATCGCACCAAGTGGGTATATATATACCTCAGTTGCACTCCTACATTGTATTTGTGTATTTTCAAGAGTTGCCCATTTCTTTTTTTTTTCAATGTCACCGTTGTTGTTCGATTTCCCGCCGAACCTCCGCTTGCATCGCCGAATCCGGGCAATAAAAGTGGAAAAATGCGAATGCACATTCCGAGCCCCGGACGCATTAATCTGGCTTTGGGGCTTTGAAAAATCGAAAATCCATATTTCCCAGCCGCTTTCCGGCACACGAGTTGGGGCGGGCGGGCGAGCGGTGACAAGGGAACATTAATTATTCGTGACGTCTCTTGACACGGAAAACCTTTCGTTCCTCTTCATATCAGATGTTTCATATGTCCATTTTGCATCTGTTGTTTGGTGAAAAACGATTCTCGCATGCGGACGGAAAATGGTGTCTATGCGAAACGGAGGGAGTGCGTGATGTGCATTCGTCGCACAGAACATGAGCAGACGTGTCCGATCTTATCCCGAAAGGATATCCTCCTCACGGGACAATTATTATTTTCATTATGGAACTCAAACACAATGGCGACGTAGTTGTACGTACTTCCTTTGGCTTTGGTTGCGCATCAGCCGACGCATGTAATTATGGAGGTCCACCTCCTTCCTTTCGTCGATGTACATCTACAAATCCACATTTCTTCTGATGATGAGTTTGCTTTGGGCTTCAACATTGTCCTGCCCTCATATATCCACAACATTTGAATGAACGGAATCAAAATTCCAATTTAGACTCCTACTCAAACGAGGAGCCGCCTTCACTACAAAATTACGTGACGGTTTTATTATACTCTTTCTTCATTTGTGAGAGACAGTGGCGTGAATTTCTCAGCGGAAATCCACAACCACGTACAGACGCCAACCGGCATACACACACACACACGCGCGACAATACTGGGAACTTTCGATTGTGTAGGCCAGGATACAATGGTCGGCGATTCGAGGAATGTGGCGTCATTCTTCCCGTTCTTCGGATGTGTTTGTGTGCGTGCACTTCTTTGTGTGGAGAGTCGGACGAATCCTCTTCCTCCGTCGTACACCTACGCGCCACTTTAGAGTCGGACGTAGGACAGAAAGAGCTTCACTTTGTGGAGAAACAATAACTTTTACTAAAACGGCAACGGCTAGTTTTTCCTTTGTAAAGGAACAGCAAGTCCACGAATAGTTCTATTACCGTTTGTAGGTCTAATAAGAGTGACGTCATCCTGCGGCTTTGAGGTAAATGGTCAATGATCAATGGTTCGAGAAGTGTTTTTCTAGGAAATGATCCGACCTGTCTGATGTGGGTTGGATATACCAACAAAGCCGACAGCGACCGCATGTTTGTGAAGATTGAGCCGCGCGAACTGGTCTACCTAGATGTGACACCTACCTACCTACCGACTGTTTTCGTCAGAGGTTGTTTGCTTCATTCCCATGCTTAACCTCGACGACGCAGTGGGTGTTGGGCGTTTGAATGGCTGTGGTGTGCGTAGATGGAAATTTGTGTGTCGTTAAAACGAACTCGATAATTACATCCTTCAGTCATCGAAAGTATCATCTTTGATTATGAGATACATAATCATAGGTATCGCCTCTTCAGTTATTAAAAAAAATCTGTGCTTCCATCATTAGAAGCATATCTTTCAGTCGTTAATTTTCTTTAGATAGGACTCGTTTGCGGTGAGCCGTTACGTTTCTCGATGTAGGTTCTCATAAGAGGCAGGAGGCCCGTTCTGCGTGCAACAGGAAGTCGTACCGATCCATCACAGTTTCCGCTGCACCTCACCTTGGCCTCTGTTCTAGCACTTTTGCTACACTTATGGGCGAATTAATTTGCCGGATTAAATTCATACATGGCCTGAACGAGGATTCATACGAAAATACGTATTTAAATTCTAATGGCAATTAAAGTGGCAGACGAAGGAATACTAAATTGCCCAATATGCTGATACTGCATCGCGAGTGCGAGATTATCAAGTTGTGTAAATGTTCGGTGTACACCCACAACTCCCACACACACACGCAGTTTACGGTTATATTTAGCTGTCCGTGCATGGGGAAAACCCTAAAAGGGCACGAGATTAAACGACCCTTCGCCCTTGAATTTTCCCCAAGCAGAATCGTTGGGAAGTTTGCGTGGGCCGGCGGACCTCCCACGCATGCCGCCCCCGCTTTGTCTAGGGCCTAGGGCCAAGCGTGGGCGGCCGTTAACGTGGGTTTCCCTTAGACTCCGATTTCAATTTTCTTCTCCTCCTCAAAAATCCCTTTCCTAGTTTCTTTCGCCCGCGTTCTCCGTTATGTCATTCCTTCAGTTCAGACCAAAGTTTTTACACTTTGGTTCAGACTCGGGCTCAGGTCTGGGCCGTCAATAAACTCATTCCTTCAGTTCAGGCTCGGGCTTATGCCATCAATAGACCAGAAATGAAGCAGCTAGCATAATCTCCGTCGTGTAGATAGGTGTGCATTTAATAGGAACCATCTGATGGCATGTCCGCGTAAAAATAGCGACCGCCAGCCACTATTATGTATGCACGTTTGTGCAGAAGAGGGATAGGGAGAGAACGATCGCTGTAGAGCAAGCAGTTCGTACAGCTATAGGTCGTCCAGCAGTGCAGCCGGATATCCGGCGCGAGCGTAAATAAATTGATGCCGTTTTTGAAATTGGATGCTGGATGCCTCGAGGATGTGGCTATTTTCGCGCCACTTACAAACATCAACCTAAGCTTGCACTGCTCGTGGGAAGCCGCCACCGTTTCCTGATCGCGTCTGCGACCATCCAATTGAAATACATATGCACACTAACGCTTATTGGAAGTTAGGACACACGGTAAACTTGGGTAAAACGACCAATATAACATCTGAGTGGTTGCCCCACTGCCCCGATAGGTTCGGCCCCATTTTCGGAAAGATATTTTGAATCCACGATCGCGAACCCAATTTAAATCTAAATGAGATTCTAGTCGTGTCAGTGAAATTATTCCAATTATCTCGTGGTCATTCGAGGTGGAAAAAAATCACCGATGCAGATGTGTTAATTGCGATGTACGAGTTGGACATTATAAGGTTACAGTGTAACGCTGTACACGGGTCGGGTTCGGCAAGTGGGAGGTAAGAGGTGAGGAGGCAGTTATCCGGTGCAGTCGTGCATCATTCCATTAAATCCACCGAGAGGAGCTCCGTCGTGCCGATGCCGTGCCGTGTCCTGGTTAAATTAGCTTCCTACTCGAGTTCCTAGTGTAGGTATTGCTTATTAGGAGGAGTGATGCTGCCGGGACCGTCTTTCTCACGACTTACGTAACGACTGAACGACCTACCATCGTTTAGGTATCGAAAAACACATCGCACACACTGTGCATGGTGTATAGGTTATTCGAGTGCGAAGGCGTTTCAACTCCTCGTCCTTTCATGGCAAGGTCGGACGAGGGAGGTATTATACGATCCGTCGTTTGTTTCTGTTTGGGTGATGGCGTTTCACGTTTCTCATTTTCTTTGACAAATTTCTCAGTTTTTTCTGAAAGATTTGTGGACATTTAGTGAAATTTTTTCGTAATTACGGTCGCATCCCTACTCTTTAATGACTTTCATAGCCTACTCTGAGGGGTGTACGTTATAATAGTACAATAAAAAATCTAACAATATCATTGGTTCTTGGAGAATCACTGCATGTATTTTTGACAGTTGCAGCGGACTTGCCTAACGAGTCTAAAATTGGAAAGTATATTTGAAGAATCTTTAGCGATAACCTCACATGTCCGAGAGCTATCACAAAATTGTGATCGGGAGTTGACATTCATTGAAAATAATCGAAATCAGGAAAACGACAACAAAAACAGTTGTCGCCGTATTTTCTTCCCCAAATTGCGGATCGCGTAGGCGTTATGAACGAAGAGGCAGGCACCCGGTTGCATAATTAACTCTTGCATTAATTGTGATGAATGAGATCGAAGTGACGCCGGCTGGCCGGCGGCCTCCCCACTCCGCGTCTCAACCAATGGGGGAGCGAGAGCGTAAGTCAAGTGACGGTTGAATGAAATCGAAACGAAACCAATTACAGGAGGAAACGTACAAAATATTCAATGAATTATCGTAATCGTAAACCATTCCGGACGGAGTCGGCCACCCAGGTTGTCGCGATACGCCACGCGCGCAACCATCCGTCCGCCAGACTGGCCGACTGCACCTGTGGATCACAACCGCATTCATCACGATCCTCCATCTCCATTGACAACCAGAGTCCTAACCCTAAATATTGCTTAGCAACCCGTCCGGGGGGAGGACGCCATGGCGACGAAATAGAAAAATGTTGTTCATAATAGCAACACGTGAAAAACAAAAAGAGCCTAGAATTAATCCCCGAAACGAACCTTCGAGACTAACAACACGGCATCCATCTTGCGTCAACCTTCGCAACAAAACGCTGAGCACAGAGTCCGCCAAGTGTTGTTGAACTCCGGCCGAATCGTTGTAGAGGACGAAGAGATTCTCCTTGTAAGTGCTGCATATCTTCTGTTTCAAATCCCTGCACTTGATGGTCGAGGCCAAGTCGATTTTGCCGGCCGCCAGTCGCCTGAGCATGATAGAGGGTATGGAGAAATTGACGGCATCCCTGATGTGCGCCTCCCCGTATTCGTTCGAGCTGCGACAGTCCAGCACCACCAGATTCTTGCAGTCGCTCCGCAATTCGGCCAGGAGCCACTCTTGATTCACGTAGTGATACTCGCAGTCAGGTGTTGTAGGCATCTCCTCTCCTCTCCTGTCCTGTGTGCGCACACCACTGCACCGCACCCCGTAACCGCGAAACGAAAGCGAATCGGCCGCCACCTAACTCGCTAACGGACGACGTGCGTGCGAATCGAGACGCCCGCGCTTCTTTCCCATCAGTTTCCAGTCACAAAAACAACACACCGTCGAATTCACACGGCGGCCGTACGTTCGCATGCGAGTAAACACTCGGAATGGGTAGCGCTAACTCTGGCGAGCCACAATGCGCAGCCCGTAGGCGCGCTGCGCTGTCTACTGAAAATCGACTGCCCGACCGGGCGCCCATTGGACGCAAGTCACGTGCCTCACTACTACACTTCCAATTGCGCCCGGCTTACGTCATTTCATTGATGAGAACGGATAAAACGCTCCTTTGTTTTCGAACCGAGCTCGCTATCTTTCCTCTCTGCCTTGGTCCGCGTTTTCTCACAACCGAACCGGTCCGCTTCCCTAGTCGAATTTCCTTCCCGGAGCGTGGGTGCGATGCTGAGACACGGAACGAACGCGATCCACTATGTCATGACGTCACCGTCGAATCTCTCCCCTAGCCGGTTTGAACAAAACGCTCCTCCTTTCATCGATTAGAATTCATGAAATCATAAACCACGACTGCCCCCCTGATGGGTTCACCCCACTCCCCCTCCTTACGGCGGCTGAACCCATCGGGAAAGTCGAGCAACCAGCTGTTGGCGAACTGCGACCAAAAAAGGGGCGCGCCATCGAGTTCCGATCTTGGAGTTGCCGTCGATTTCGCTCTATAGTTTCCGCGCCGCGCCGGAATCCTTGAGTCTGTTATCGGACACGCGCACAGATAACATGCGAAAAATGCTCGTAATGGACTCAGAAGCATACGAATCGTAGAGATTCGTAGAAATGTCGTGGTCGAATTTTTTCGCGATCTCAATATCTTCTCTGTATTGGCTAATGTACATATGTATACGAGAAAATAGGGAAATGCAAGTTTTAATTAAATAATACAATAATTGTATAATAGCTTAAACGTTTTTCTTTTTTTCTACTTTTGTCTTCTTCGTTTTTTTCGCCAGCTCCTTGCGCATCGTTTTCGTGAGTTTCTCGTAAAGCTTCAGCTCTTCGGTGTCCTCTTGAATAGGAACTGCCGGTTCCTCTAGATTCACTATGCGTTCCATACTTTCATCGATGTACTGGAATTCAATCGTTAGATTTTTTTTAAATTTAACTTTTTTTAAGTTTAATTTTTTTATTTGAAAGTGTATTCCACGGGAGTATTTCATAGGATGCAGCATTACGCTGCTGGGGTGAACCGTAGCCTCTTACCGTGGGCTACGGGTGAATGTGGAAAAATGCGATAGAATATTCGAGAGAATATGAGGGAACGTATTTGCTCACGTCGATAGTTGACAGGAACCTTTCCGGTAGGACAGTCTTGAACTTTTCGCTGCAGAACCTGTCGAATGCCGCGCTCAGCTCCTTCTTGGCTTCGTTCAGATTTTGCAGTTCGATTGTGAAATCAGTTTGCGACTTCAGGACGGCCTCTTGCTGCCGGACTATCTTCGCCTCCTCCTCCTTCAGCTGAAGGCAGTACTTTTCCTCCAACTCGTTCGTTATGCGATTGCCCTCCTCGTCATACTCGATCGGATAAATGTTGCTTTGCATTTGCATCTGCGAAGAATTTTATCAACGACCTATTGATGACGACAAGAGCAAAATTTTTTAATTTTTTTTCAATATTTTTGATTAGTAATTCAAGTTGATTATCCAATGAACGGTGGAAGATTATAACCTTCAAGAAGTTGTCTTTTTTCTTCGCGTAGTGTTCGAGGAACTTGTGCAAACAGTTCACTTGATTCATGTACTCCTTCTGGACGTCCCTGCATCTCTTTTCTTGTTCGTCGACGTTTTCTTGCAAATTGGCATAGTTGTAGTACTTGCTCTTCGTGAAGAATTTGAAGGCCTCTTCGTAACTAGGCAGCTCTTCGGGTAATTCTTCACCTAGTTCTGCGGACACGGATTCCGACACGACCATTTCCGCGCTCAAACGCGTCTTCGTCAATTTCGTTTTCTTGGAGATCTTCGTGGAATTGCTCATCAATTCGTGCGTTAACAACTGCCCGGATGTGCTCATGGCTTTGTGTTTGGAAACTGGAATTGTTCGTTATTTTACCAAATTTTCGTCAACGTCAGCTTTAGGAAATTGGCGGAATATTGCAATATTACGTGACGGTTTCACCGACGAACTGGCTTTCATCAACTTCTTCGAATCCTGAAAGAGAATGCTCTCTTTGGAACGCCTCGAACCCTGAAAATGCGTTTTTATTCCGATTTGTTTGAACACAATTGGAAATGAAAGTCACTTTATGGGATCCGCTGTCTTTCTTGGCAATCTCTTTCATAAAGTCTTTGTGGGCCTTGTCGTATGCTTCTCTGACGCATTGCTCTTTTTCCGCCTCGAGTTTGTTGTACAAATCTTTGAATATCTTCATGAGCATCGTCGCCTCGCCGTAATACATGAGTTGGATGTCTGTGACTTTGTCGTTCAGGAATTCTCCGACCACGTTCTGCAGCACCTCGACCCTTTCGGGCGTCATATTTGTCGGGATCTCGTTGGAGTTGTTGAAGATCATGTTCAGGTGCTGCTCTTTCTCGGCGTTCCTCAACCGTTCCTTGTGGAGTTTTTTTCGTTTTAAATTGCTTCAATTTTATCGGGCACAACTTACTTCCAAATATTTAACGGTCAATTTTTCGTCCATCATTTGGACAGCTTTCAAGCCCTTGGATTTCATTTCTCTGACGATCTGCGAGAAGCGGAGCATGGATAGAGTAATCGACAGATCTTCTTGGGACGTCCGGATGTGTCCTATGAACCTACAGGGAAGGGCGGATGAATTCGCTCGTAGGTACTTACCGTTCGACGGTGCGCAAACCTCAATATACTTTGATTGTTCAAGGCGTCTTTCAAGTATAAAATTAACAAGTTCATCCTCTGTTTGACCAGAATGCGATCCGGGATGTTCTCGCAGAGCACCAGGATGAACTGTTCCAAGTAGCTTTTGGCCAAATTGGCGGTGCCGATTTCTAATACGGACTTGTTGATGCACGACAGGTTTCCTATGGTGTCGGCTCCTGCTAAATCGACGACGTGCAGCTGAAGGTGGAGATTTGTTCGTAAAACCAGGACTAGTAAAACCACAGTATGCAGTAAGTATACTGTGGTAAAACTGTGGATTGATTGTTAGTTAATAGTTTACCTTGCCCGTTTTGATGACTGGTTGTGCATGTCGGCAGGACCTAGTCATCACTTGAAAGGTGAGGACGGTGCTCGTAGCGTTCGAGTTGTAGTTTGAACCTCGAACGAACTCTTTCTTCGATTCGGCTTCGAAAATCAACTTCATGGCGTCGGTTTCGTCTTTAACTTTGCTGGAGGAGATGCTCCTTAGGCAGTTAACGTCCATGAATTTGGCACCTTCGGCCAGTAGGTCTACGAAGTAGGACCCCTTCATTTCCACGTAGGACAACTTCACGCAGACTTTGTTGTCTCTCACCGTTTTGATCTTTTGAAAGAGGTCGTAAACCAGTCTGGGTAGGATGCCCCTGTCCTTGTAACAGTTGTGTATTCCAGTTATAGTTAAGGATTTTCCCGACCCTGTGGGTCCGTATCCTAAGATGACGGCGTTGTTGCCTTCGAAAACACTGCGCGGAGAAAATCCGTTGAATTTACATATCTTTCGATGCAATTATAATTAAATTAAAGCGATTGAAATTCAACGGATTCATGTGCATTGGAGTGCAAATTTATGTAGCAGCAGGTGAAAACCGCAACTAAGGCGAAAACGCACTTGTTTATCAAATCCGCATCCACGACCGTCTCGTAAATGTGCTGCTGGCTGTTGTTGTAGAACACTCCGTCCGTGCTGAAGGTCCAGAAGAGCGGCTCCCGATCCCTGTAGCCCTTCTGCAAATCCTGCACTCTCCTCACGTATATTGTTTTCTTGTTGTTGAGGACCTTCACGTACGTCCAGCACATCGGACTCTCCGGCAGCACTCGTATGTAGACCTTGGCATTTTTGTACTTGGGCTCCAATTTTTTCGCAATCATTTGCGCGAATTTGCGGGACGCATCCGAAAATAGACGAAAACGCCCAAACGTCAAAAAGAGACGTGTCAAGGGTCTCCCTCGCTTATATTCAATTTAGAGTGCGACGCTCCCCAAAGCATTTATCATTCCGTTTGTCCGAGTCGATTTGGGGAATTCGAAATCGTAAAAAGCAGGAAAGAGGTGAAAAATTCGAATTTGGCGCGTGCGCCCTCAAAGATCTATTACTAGATCCATGTGCGCTCATCAAACACGCTAGTAATTTTCTCATTGTTGGTATTACTCGCTAGGCAGTGGCGGACAACTCGCCCTACGTCAAATTTTACCTATAAACCGGCATCGTACGCCACTGACAAGCAAATGCACCAACCGTACAGCGACAAAATTACCAGACTGTGGTTGCCGGGCAGTGGCTCCAACGTACGGCCCGCGGCCGCACATTCCCCCAGAGCGAAAAAGTCAAGGAGACTGTGGAAAAAATCGCCGAAAGGCGCGCCCCTGTTTGGAAACAAAATTGATTCGTCAAAAGCAATGTCAGAATAATTATGCGCCCGAAGAAAGGCCGCTGGAACCGAATTGTATCGTTCGAGTGGTAGGTTATCTCCTTTGGCGACTAGTGACGTTCGCGTCCTTCGGTTTGCCGGCTGTCTCTGAAGCAAAATGGCCGCGCCCGCACCCGTATTCTTAGAGGACGAATTGGGCAGGAAATGGGACAGATGCATCACAGACACCCTACTTAAATTCGGTACGCATCCATTTCACACGCATTCGTCTGTATTCCCGGCCGCCAAGCCTGCGCTCGGTTCGTATTTCCCCGATTCTAACCTCAAAGTGTGAAATTGATTGCAGGCGGCGGTCTCTTCCTCGGAGGTGTCTTTTCCCTATTGTTTTTTAAGAGGCGTCGGTGGCCCGTCATCTTGGGCGGAGGTTTCGGCATAGGCATGGCCTACTCCAACTGCGAAAAGGACCTCAATAGTTTAGTGTTGACGGAAACGGAACTCGTGCCTCCTCCCAGGGAATGCGAATGAAACCTACCCACCTACGTCTCCTCCAACACGGCAGTTACCTAAACCATGGCATCCCGCTTGTGTGCTAACGAAAACTCCATCGTTTAGTTTACAAGCGAATGCTGAGCCATGCGATTACGTAACCGTCCTGCTAGAGCAAACTTAGTATTTTTTTAGAATTGCTACCGGAACCATTCTCTAGTGACATTGCAAACTGTTTCAATAACAATAAAGTACTCTTTTTTTTGTCGGGCGTCCTCTATTATTTGTACATATAGTCAATGTATAATTTATTTTTCAATCGATTCGAATCGTTTCGAAATAAAACAACTGTTGAAAATAGGAAAGTCGTTTCTATTTACATCGATCGAGGGAACATGAGTTTGTTTACAATATTTATCGTAATACATAATAGTTAATACCAAGTTTAATCTTATGACTATTTGAATCGAGAATTATCGGAAATCCAGAATGACAGACGCTGCCAACTCGACGTTCCAGTTTGTTCTTTGGAGAGCCTTATCGCACCTTTCTCTGTCCGCTAAGCCTAATCTGCAATGATATTAAAAAGAAATGGTCAGATTTTGCCTTAACTCTACAAGAAATGTTTTATGACTAACTAATCGTTCAACTTTTTTCTATATCAACAGCACCTCGACATACACATGGAAAATTTGTTCCCTCCTTAACGTCAATAACCACAAATTCCTATTTTATTTTACGTCATTACATTGTCTTTGCTAAAAATTCATGGTTAGTGCTGCGTTGTTTTGTTTAATCCCGTAACATTTTCAATGAAACACAAACGTTTTTAGGTTGTCTCACGCGTGCAACCTGTTCGTTTAGTTTGGTATATATAGAGAGCAATGTCGGTTGCATAATATGTTCTTTCAAGTCCAACCGTCGGGGACACATGCAGAATTCTCAGTAATTCAAATTAAATCCCTGAGGAAGGTCCCCGGATCTTTGGTAGAAAGTACCGCTGGTTCTCGCCAGTTAGCCACAGATGGAGCCATCGCAGGATAGGTCTAAAATTCTGAGCGTGGTACGTCTGGGGTGTTGGTCAGAGCAAAGGGATGTTGGAGTCGCGCCTCTCGAAAGAGAAGCGACAACAAAACGGGGCCCATTCTGAAAGAACTTTTTTTTTAGTCCTAAGACTCTAAGCCAATGACTATTCTTCTAAGTTCTGCTATAACAAAACTTGATGAAAAGCGACGACCAAGCCCGGATTGGAACTCGATGGCGCGACCCTTTTTGGCCGCAGTTCACCAGCAGCAATTGTGTTTTACATCCCTTTTTTTATCTGATTTATTAATTTGTAGTATTTTTCTACTACTACACGAACTCATAATATGACCGACAACGTTTTGAAATAAAGTAAAAAGTTTGTTGTGAAAAGAGAACCAACTCACTTGACTAATTTATCTATTTTGATGGTCCGAACGGCCGCTTTGGCGTCCCATCCGCAATTCTGCAGTGCGGCCACGGATTCTTGCAAATCGACGTCCGGCACCTCTTCCCGGACTTGACTGACCTTGTTGTTTCTGTATTCAGGTGTCATGAGCCGTTCCGCATCCGCACTCAGCTGCCCCTGCTGTATCCTCCGTTGAATCTGCTGCATGCTCTGCGGTTGCCCCAAGAGCACAAGCGGAGAAGGCGGAGCCGGACGATGGGGACGGAGGAGGTCTTCCGGAACGGTACAGTATACATTTTCCGTAGTTTTTGAGTAGGAATTTTCTGTTGTATTCGAGTAAGAATTCTCTGTAGTTGTCGAGTAGGAATTTTCCGTGGTTTTGGAGTAGAAATTCTCCGGAGATTCGGCGTACGAGTTGTTTGATGTTTTAGAGTACGAGTTATTTGGAGTTTTACCGTATGTGTTATTTGGAGTTTTACCGTATGAGTTATTTGGGGTTTTACCGTATGAATTGTCCGTAGTTTTAGTGTACAGACTGTCCGAAGTATTGCCATATAAATCGTCTGGAGTTTTAGCATAATAGTTTTCCGGATTTTTGGCGTACAAGCCCAGATCGGTACCGCTGGGAACTTTAGCATATGGCGTCTCGGGAATCTTAGCGTAAGGTGCTTCCGGCGTCTTGGCGTATAGAGATTCGCAGACTTCACTGTATAATCGGACGCCGCACGTTTCGTAATTCACCGGCGTGTAATGCGAAGAATATAGAGAGTGGCCGTCGCGAAGAAAAGCGTCCTTTTTGTAATCCGAACAACTTTGGGCTATATCGTAATCCGCTGGTCTAGGCAAGAAATTCTTTTCGTCGAAACCCAGTTGGTTTTCGCTCGTCTTTTTGAGATTCGCTTCTGCATTATAGTTCTGGTAATGAGCGGAAGTTTGCGCCATTTCCGCCGAGTTTGGGGACAGATGTGGCAAATTTGAGGTGTTCGTGTTCGATTGTGAGAAATTTGATGACACCTTCGTCGAATTGAGATTCGTTTGTGCCGAGTTTAGAGTCTTCGGCACCGACAGTTGGTTCAGTTGCATCACGTTCAGATTCATTTGCATGTTGACGATTGCTTGTGCATTCTGAACTGTTGGCACGTTCGAAGTCGATTGCATATTTTGTGTTGCATGCGTGATCGCTGCGTTATTTATTAACGGCTCATCTAGGCTCGTTTGTGGATTTTGATTAGCTTGAGTGTTTTTCAAGGTTTGCAGGTTTCTGATGGTTTGCAAATGTTGATTCGTCTGCGTGGTTTGTAAGTTTTGGCTCGTCTGCATGTTCTGGATGGTCTGCAAATTCTGAACTGTTTGCATATTCTGGATTGTTTGCATATTTTGAACTGTTTGCATATTCTGAATCATCTGCAGATTCCGATTCGCCTGCATCGAATCCAAGTTCGACTGTATCGGATTTTGACTCGTCGACGATGCGTTTTGGTTTGCTGAAGGTCGATTCGTCACGGGAGAATAGATGGAGTTGCGTGTGAAGCCGTTGATCGGTTTGGGCGGATTGAAATCGTAAATCCTATCGCAATTGGTGTTCTTCTCCTGCAGTGCGCTCTCGCACCAGATCCTGTTGAAGACGGTCATCGTGTCTCTTTCTTGGTCCGCTCTCACCTGTTTCTCGATGTTGTTGACCTTATTGCTCTGAGCTTCCCCGTCGTTCCGATCGAATAGCGAATCGAAACACGAAGCGTCAACGCCTAGAGACAAGTTTTGAAAGTTGTTCGATATCTTCAACTCCCCCTTCGAATTGGAGCAGGTCGAGATGTCCGACGCGGCAGAATACGAGGAAGGTCTGGGCAGAGTGGAATTCTGCTTCAACGGTGATCTCGTTGCGTTAGGTGTCGCGATGGGCTGAACGGAAATTATGTTGGACGTATCGAAAGGATCGACGTGATGTGTCGCGTTTGCATAGGCGGGAGGTTCGTTGTAAGGCGGAGGTTGCCAGACTTCGTCTTCGAATTGTGGCACGTCAATTGGCTCATCTAAAATGGATCGATTCGAATTGGAACTCACGTTGCTCGCCCTGTTAGACGAGCCACTCATTCTACCGGTCGATTCTCTAATCGTGACGGAATTTTCGGGAGAAATATCGATCAGAACGCCCTCTGCGTTGGTGGTTTTGGGTGGCGGCGGCCGATCGGGTTTCACCTTAACATTCCTCTCGTTCACCAGTTTGCGGTAATTGAATTGTTTTTCCTTATAAATTCGGGAGTGAGCTCCCGGCAACGTGTTATGTTTCGTCATCTTCTTCTCCTGTTTGGTTTTGTACTCCTGTTGTAAACCGACGACGTCGGGCGGCTCCATCGGATTCTTCAGGTACATGTCGTCTATGAAAGCGGGACTGCCCCATGACTCGCCGAACGCCGAACCGTGACCCGTGTGTATAAAAGAGTGCTTCAGCGGTTTGCTGATGTCCTCGGGTACTTTAGGCCGTCGAGGATCCACAAGGCACCTGCAATTTTTTTAAGTATTGTAAGTTCCCAATCAGAATTATTCTATTCACAAAAGAAGGGATTCACTAAGTTATGTTGAAAACATTCTCCTTTTTATGTACCGTATAAACTTTAGAAAGTTTATACGTAAACTTTTTAAAGTTTATGTGTACGTAAACTTTCTAAAGTTTATATGTACGTAAACATTCTAGAGTTTATACGTAAAAAAATACAAAATACACTCTAGTGCATTATCTATTAATCATCAGTGGTCATACCGCGGAAACGATCCAATTTCAAACGTCCTCTGGTTCTGGCCCTTCCACCAATAGAGATCCGCTTTTCCATCGACGATGGCGATGTCATCGCCCTCCTGCACTTGCAATTTTCCCGCCTCGTTCTGACTTCCGATGGCCTTCATAATCGGAGGCATCGACTTCCTGAAGAACTCCTTCAGTGTTGCGAACGTAGGCCTGTCTTGTGGATTCTTCGCCCAACATTGCAACAGCATGTTGTATATTTCTTTGGAGCAGCCTTCCGGGTGGTGGAGGCGTTCGCCTTCCCTGTCTATTTTTCTCAGAATTTCAGAACCTAGGGGAGAAATTTTTCCAAAATCGTTCGAAATTCGAAACGTAACAATCGAAAGTTGGTAACGCACCGATCAAACCCATCCAGGGATCTTCTCCGAACGTGAACATCTCCCAAACGGTAACGGCAAACATCCAAACGTCAGAGGCGTGACTGAATTGTCTCGAACGTAACGATTCCGGCGCGCACCATGGAAAAGGCACCTTCCTGTGTTCCGTCATCACGTAGCAGTCTTCTTGTTGGGGTAGGGCCCGCATTAATCCGAAATCGCCGATTTTCAACTGAAAATTTAATCCGAAAATCGGATTCAATCACCTTTATGCCTAAACTAAACCAAGGTCTAAACATATTCACATACGATATTGACATATCAACCCCATTGATGCCCGGATTATTTTAGAGTCCACATTTTTCGATAAATCATATTTAACACCTTGAATGCTGTGACACCACTAGCGCGTATTCGTTCATACATTGTTGTGAATAATTTGGTCGCATTGAATGTGTTAAACTTGTGTGATGTGTGTACACCAATAAAGTCACCTTGTCAATGGAAGCCAATAAAACATTTCGACAGGCCAAATCTCGGTGCAAAAATCTCTTCGTCTCCAAATAGGCCATTCCGGTTGCCACTTGCGAAGCGTACTCGCAGAGCATCGTCACTGGTGTATGTTCACACTGTTTCCTCAAAATATCCAACAGACTTCCCAATGGTGCCAGTTCAGTCACCATCATCATCGGTTGAGTTAAAACGATACCATATAGTCTATTGGAATTACAGTAGATCGTATTATTTCTTACAGTCTTTGAACCGTTAATAATGTTTAAATCTTCACCAATATGGTGGTCATTAGAAGATTACATATTTATAACCACTAAATGAACGAGTCACTCACCTAATGAGATTCGGATGGCTAAGAGTATGCATGGCTTGGACTTCCCTAATGAAATCATCAAAGACTCCAGCTTGATTGAGAGCGTCTGCTTTTAATACTTTTACGGCAACAGGAAGAGTTTTCCCAGTCGGAGTGGACCATTCCCCTTTGAAAACAAAAAAACCCATTGAGCATCAAAACCGTTAATAATGATTATTTCGGGTACCTCTCCGCACAACTCCAAAAGACCCATCTCCCAACTTAACGGATAAAGTGATGTCCCTTTCTTGTATGAGACAAGTCAAACTCAACGCCAATTTCTCTTCGTTCTCGTACTTCTTGCTGTTGACTTGTTTGGAAGCAGCGGGAATCAATTTTGTCAGAATATTCCTCTTCCATTGTTGAGTCTTTCTTTTCCTTATTGCGTCCAGGAGCCTTCTTGCGCCTAAAATAAACGAACGAGCGTTGAAGTATCAATCGGAAATAAATAGAATAGATGAACGTAATATATTAATGTTAATTCGTCCTTAATATTCATTAAAGTTGGCAAATGATTGAAAAGTAGTGAGTGTAAGTGCAAATAACACTAATAGAACAAAAGGATTAATAAATTATGGAACAGATTATTAAATACATTAAATTGAATAATCGCAAACGATCCCTCACCAGGCTTGCTGATTCCGATTCTCTCCAAGTCCTCGGCCTTGACGAAATCGAAATGCTCCAGCCTGGTGAGCTGCAGGTCATCTCTTATCGGCGCAAGGAATTGCGCTAGCTGGACGTCTTGCAGGACCTCCACCAGCCATTCGGCGCTTTCTTCTGACATCATGCACCTGCCATGAACAGGTAACAATAGAAGGGATACACAATAAGAAAAGACAACAAACAATGGCAATGGCTTTTAGGAATGTGGGTTGACTGTGGGGAGCGCGGACCGCTGACGTGACGGTGAGACAGAGATGAGGCAAAAGGTGTAACAATTGAAGCCTGTTATGCAATAATGGGCAATTAAGAGTGCTTCTAGTAAGGCGCTAACGTACCTTCCATGTTGTGTTTAATGAATTAGATGCGGTACATTTAATGCAATGCGTCGGGTAAAATGCGTCAGGTAATTAATCTCAAATGCATTAGGCGCATTTAGATTTTACTGCACCAAACATTAGCAGAACGAACTACAGCTGGTATCGAATTTATTATTAGGACGAATTATTTGAAAATGAAAAGTGAAAGTGTAAAGTGCATTCACCTTGGAAATTGAAATGCCATCGTATTAGTTCCCGATTTTTGACTAAATTATTAATTGTGGGCACAACAATTATTGGAAAAGCGAAAGTTATGAAATGTGAATCAGCACGATTTGAAATTTCACGCCGTTTTAAACGTAGTTTAATTACGTTCAAATCGATTCGAAAGCACTAGGATTCATTTAAAATCAAATTAGATTGGAATTTGTATCCTAGTTCGTCCATCGATAATTATTCTTTAACTTGTGCTATCTCGAGTTCAATAACGTTTTTTTTTAAGCACGTTTAATAGTACTTGAATTTCAAATGAACACTCGATGCACATTGAAGATTTTTATGGCAACCTTGGGATTTCCCGTGTCATGAGGATTTGTCACTGATTTCTCGTTTTCTTTACAGTCTCTGGTCCGTTTTGTTTTATTTATTGATCAGAAAAACGAATTAAATGTAGGTGTAGTTGAACGAACGTTTACAAATTAACCTCCCATATTGCAGGTGGGATGCACTCGGGCCTAATTGGCAGTTTTATTTCTATCTATTCCTTGTTACGGTTGCTAATGAAATTAATTTATAACTATTATTACATAACATGATTGAGATTAAACTTCACAATAGTCGTAATAATTACAACTGCAACTTTTGCTGATTTTATTTCTATTCAATTGCATTACACCTACTTTATTCTAGACATTGTTTTTAATACAAGCGCCTTACACCGTGATATTAGAATCATAGAAAACAGTGCCAGGACGTAAAGATAAATAAAAACGATCCATTTTCCTCGGAACAGTAAGGAAGTAAAACAGCAAGGGATATACTCCTGTAAATCTTTGTTTTGAAGAGTACAACACTGTTATGAAAACTTCGTTTTGAAGAGTATAATACTGGATAAAGGTATAGATTGAGGTTTGAGTTAAAGACTTTTCAAGCAACAAACGCACATAAGAATACAAAAAAGCGACATTTTCCACACTTGACTATTCTGTAATGAATGATTTCGCAATTAAATTGCCTTTCACTGCATGTAAAGTACTCGTGTAGTTACAATGGTAAACAAGGCATTTCCGTTGCAAACATTTCAGCGAAAAACTTACCAGAATTGAGCTAAATTAAGGTCTTCCGCATATCCTCATCGCGCTGAAGAATATCTAACAGAGAAATTCTTCGGTTGGATGAAACACCAAACCGATCATTCACTGTAGGATTGGTAGCATTTATTCTGCACAGGGTTGTAAGATCAAGCAAAAAGTGTTGTGAGAAAATCAGACACCAACTCTCCTTGAGCGCAAATTCTAATCGGATCAGTCCACAGACAACAATTTTTAACTTATTTACAAATTGGCTTGTATTGGCCTTGAGGGACTACGACATCCGGGCAGATGCCCGAACAGCTAACAGCCTTCTCAAATGATTAATGTGATGATAATTTCTCTAGGGCTCGACGGTGCTCGAACAGATAACACTTGACACCAGCTAACTGACACTTTTTTTGACAAATAATGAGAGTTTACATTTTTTTCTTCTAAAAGCTACGGATCACAGTGGGATTTGACGAGTAATCCCGATCGTTCGTTGCTTTTCGTCTTTGTCGCACCCAACGAGTTCGCCGACGAGCGAGACAAAGACAAACGACGGGATCGCGTCTATCGCTAAGGCGATCGCGTTCGCGAATCGGATCCAAAATGACCGATTTTTCCTCTCTTGCTATTTTCATATTGCCATTATAGCCAACCACACCACACCTAAGTCCCCTAGCCGATCTTTACGGCTATTCGTGTTGTTATGATGTTTCTGCCACTTCCAAAAGAAACTGATTTCCCATGCGTTATCAATTGTGAATTTTATTGCTTCTATTTCAGTAGCTCGGATGGTCGATTTCTTTGGGTATTTGGTTTCTTCACGTTGCCCGTCAGTTGTGTCAAAACTGTTTCAGTGCTTTTCAAACTGTAACAGTACTTGTCAAATCTTTCAGCGGTTCTCAAACTTTCCAGCGGCTCGCAGCGGTGCGTCAGACACCTGCGATTTGTCGGTTTGTTTTGAAAGACTATCGATTTTACCCTTTGTGTAGTAAAAAAACGTCCTCAACGGAATTAAGGGCCGGAATGGCTGAGAAACAGTGAAGAGGGTTCGTACAGATGAAAACCACAATAAATAAGATCTCCAAGTGAGAAAAGCAATCGTGTGAATTTGAGGAGCGAGAAAAAAATTTATACCAAGTGGGAAGAGATTCGATTTGAAAATGAATGCTGCAATAAATATTGGCGTGGAGGATATGACTGCGACTATTGTTCGATACGGCTTGTATTTGGGAGCCATTTTTCAAATAGTCTGTTTGATTGCATGTGTTGTGTTGCCTGAGAATTCGGAAGACAATACTTTGGTGTCTAGGGTGAGTGTCCTTTCAACATCCTGCAATAAGTTTTTGAACTTCACACCCTACAATATTAGTTTAATTGACTAAACCTACATAAATCGTATTGATGTTTTATATTCCAATGTTTGTACTTAAACCGAGGAAGATTCATATAAAAATGTTCTTACTTAAAATATTTGATCGGAGGTATTGCCAATATCGATCGTTGCAGGCAGACAGTGATGATGAAAGTTCGGAGCAGAGTACTCCACAGAATACACCGAGAAAGCCCTACCATAGGCCTAGAAAACAGGAGAAAAAGAAGAGGCGTTGAATTTAATCTTTCATTCGAACAATGGCATAATGTTCTGCTTTTTTGAATTTGAAATGCGTACTATGCGTGGAATATTTTCTTAAGGATCTCAATCTATAGTGTTGTCCAGTTAGTGCTCGTTTTGATTTGCCGCAAATAAAACACTTGGCTTAATCACGGATCATTGGGTAGTTTATTTCATGGTTCCGCAATGTTTTCACAAAGCTCTCCGCTAATAAGGCAATTTGTTAGTTGACTTGACGAAGTGAAGTGGTACCTACATTGCAGAATGCGAAACGAAGATAGAATTTCTGACTCTTAAAGTATATATAGAATTGAAGTGCACATTTACAATCAATAAAAATAAGCATCTTTTTGTCACGATAAAACCTGATTGATAATTTTTTTTGGTAAGTATTCTATACAATAGGGCCTTAAAACATAATATTATAAATTATTAACAATTATTAACTTATATACAGTGTATTAAGATCGGAGTGCCGCGAGTCTACTCTGCATTTCTTCCAATTCCTCTTCGTTCTCTTCTCCTTCGGCTTTGGGCGTTGCAGGTCTGACCGTTTCGCCGTCGGGCGGTAACGGCGCTTCTCCCAATTTTCCTTCCGTTATCTCCCACAGGACCTTATCCACTTCGGTTTGCGCCGCCTCCTCCATCTCCTCCGCGTCCTCCATTTCGCCCATGGTTTCGTCGAGCATTTCCTCTATGATGCCCGCCTTCATCATCTCTTTCGACATGTCCTGCATGGTTTGGGCCACCTCCGGAATACGTATCAGTCGTTGCATCGCCTGCATCACTTCGGTGGATTTGGCCAGAGAACCGGCCACCCGGAGTGTCGCCAGTTGGTTCTTCATTTGCAATTGGACAGAGTTTATGTGAGCTTTGGAGGTGTATATTTTTGTTATGGCTTTCCTGGCCCGCAGTATCTCTTTTGCTAGGATCAGGCATGTTTCCTTGTCGCTCTTCTTGGCTGCCTCTTTTAGGCTTTTTTTTACTTTCTCCTCTTCCCTCTGGATAGCTGCAATTTTGATCATTCAATTTTATTGAAATCTCATACGAATTAAATACATTTATTGAAGTCAAAGCATCCATATTTCATCAGAGTTTACCCTGAAATCTATCAACTACCATAACATTAGAGGAGTTTTAATTATCCTTTACACTCTCACTCATTGTAAACAATGGGTGTCTGCTAAGATTGACAATTGTTACAATTAACTTTTGCTCGTCGAAATATAAATGACTCGACTAATCTAGTCATTGTGCGTAAATACCACAAGCACAATTTTGCTCTTGTATTTTTGTTCTCACCTCGTATTTGTCTGTCCAATTGATAACCCTCTTTCCTCAATTTATGGGTCCATTCGTTGACCTGAAACGGCGAATTGAGCGCAAGAAGGAAAATAAATTCGTACATTTTTACCATATCTTTGGGATTCCTCTCGTTTTTGCCGAACAAACCCATCGCTATCGCATACGCCTTCCGCCTATACGTATTGCGCCTATGTAAATTTACAAACGTCAAAGTGACAGGTGCGCGCATTGTTTTTGATAATCGGGCCAAGGTTACGCCAACCCCACCGCGAAAAAATCCCCTGCTGCGAGACGTCCACGTCAATAATTAACGATACCCGTCAACATTTTCCGGCCCAAATCAAACATAAATGCGTGAATTATTCGTTAGAATGTCGAAATGATAAGGGGATGTATTCGCGTACGACTCTTGAATTTGAGCGGGTGAACCTAACACACAGCTGTCAGTGTGCGTGACGTTTCAGCCGTGAACCAGCCTTCCCCAAACGATGGGCATTTTTGACAAATGAACATGATTCCATTCAGGCAGAAAATGTTGCGTTAATCATGTGCTGCGCGCATCTCGTTTCCTCCTAATTTCCAGTTAAGATCGCTTTCCCTGTCTCACAGGACAAGTCCAGGTGAGTGCTGTTCTCATTCTCGCTCCCTCATTTTCGCGCGACAACATCATTTTTCCCAATTTTTTTCCTAAATGGCAGAGTATCGTAGTTGGTATCTGCACGCGTGATGAATATGTTAGTTCGAACTTTTCGTTTGAAATCATCTGAAACCCGGGGATCCGCACTGCATGAGTTTCGCGAGCGTTTAAAAAGATTTTGTCGTAATAATAAGAGTCGCGCTGCTCATTTAGCCATTCGCTAGTCTAATTACTCAGCACAATTCCAGGCAATTATCATCTCGGAACTGTTTAGTTTATTGCTTGTTTTTTTCCTTGGCCTCTTCAAACGAACCATGACCTATCTCAAATTACTTTTCACGTGCTCTTTTTTCGTCCGCTTTTATTCTTATTAGTGTTTTTCGCATAGCGAATTCTACTGGTTTTGTTTGGCTGTAGGCTCAGATCATTTATATTATAAATTATATTATGATATAAATGATCCAAGGCTGTAGGAATGTTTGTTCAAGCTTTTTGTTACAATTAACAATTTTTTTCAGTGCAATTTTGTTTTGATCTTTATTATAGTCTTCAAAACGAAGTTTGGTATACACGAAGTTTGATTATTTAATTTTGCGAGAAGCATTATTCATTTCATTTACTGTTATACAGAATGATTCCGTTGAGTGTTATCAAATAAGTATGATACAGGGTTTCAACCAAAACTTCTCAGGACTACTATAATTTTTATACAGGGTGCCATTATTATACTCCATTGCGTACAGTATTGAAAAACAGTGTTAAGCTTTTTAAATTTTATTACTAAAACAATATTAATAATAAATAAATAGGTGAGGTATTCTGGTTTGAAGATGCTTCATATGGTGTTATCGCTAATGTTAAATTTATGGTCATAGATTGATTTCAAAAGTCCGTTAACAAAACCTACAAATTAGTCAATAAATCGTTCCGCATTGGCAACTCCTTGTAACGTTGTGACTCTGGCCCGATTTATGATACTGCAATCCTTGGACTGCTTCCAAAACATTGAACTTTAAACGCGTCAACGAACGTTCCGGGCCTTCAATATTTATTTGGCATTTGGTGTGCCGTTTTCTGTCACAAGAACAATATTGGTGATTTTGCACACTTTATACTTTCCAAGTGATCGTCAATCTGGGTAGGGCAAGTCAAAATAGATTAGCAGTTTTGATCACGTGAATACGAGTGGGAATCCCCGACTAATGATAACGGACATTAATGTAAAAATTTGGGTGAATCTGCTCGATCATCTTAGAGTGGAGTCGAAGTGAAGAGAGGTTCAAAATTGGGCGAGGAACAAGGCGAGCAAGCTGGGCAGAGGGTGACGTAAAATAAGACGAGAATTACGTGTTTGTTTTAATTATGAACAGTATCGACCAATATTCATGGATAGTACCGTATTTATAATCAATGGTGTATGTCGATGTGAAAAGAGTTGAGAGAGAGAGAGAGAGAGAGAGAGAAAAAAAGCTGCGAGAGGAAAAAGCTGCGATATAAAAGAGCTAGGAGAATGAGGAGAAAGGAGGAAAGAGAACGAGCTAAGGAAAAATAGAAAAGTGTGACGTAAAACAAGGCGAGAATTACAAATTGGCGACAAACCTTGATCATGACGCAAACTAAATCTAATCTCAGTCATCCTAATGATAGAATGGCATTGTATAAAAATATCCTGAACTTAAGGGAACTGATCTAGGCATACGCACGGACGGAAAATGTAATAAAAATGCAATCCGTTTTGCGTTTTTTTTCTTGGATTCGAAGGCTAAATGGCAGGCAAATGAATGAAAGATATGGAAAAGGGGAAATTCGCACACCCGATTATCTTATCGCCACTTTATCGCCATCACGTTCAATTTCAATATTTTTGCTGTAGTGAAAAATAGCACAACGTTATTGTGTTTGCACTTTGCTTCGATTTCGACGTGTTTTTTTCTCCATATTTCCCTTGACTGTTCCTATAATATCTTTAGTTATATCATTGATATAATCAAAGGTTATATTCATTCTTCAGATTATTTTGAATTCTCGTTTTAAAATCTGTGGATTCTAAATTGGGAAAAATTAGTTTCAGTTTCTAATGGCGTCGTTGGATAGTTGACGAGTAAAACAGTAAACTTTAAGGAGTTATTGACCGTGACTGGCACGTGCTAAATAGCATAACGCGCGCACTAGGTGATTCTAATCAGAAAGTAGAATGACGATGCAGTAATATTTCGTAACCTTCAGGAAAATGCCTATCCAGCGTGACTAGCTCTTATTCGCGATATATGAGCGTTCATCCTTTTCAGGTTCCTGAACGAACTGACTGCTTTCTTTAGAAATTCACGCCCAATACTAGTTGTATGAATTTCGCATAACGAAAAAAAAAAAAAACGCGCGTATAATTCCGATGAATCCAAGAGCAGTGATTCACGCGAATGATGAATGGATTCGCGCGTTCCTTCTCTTTCGCGACTGCATGGTGAATGGCAGGAAGGAGATGGCGTGATTGTCGTACGCACAGGCTAATCAAGTAGGTTTTTCTTTACTAATGAGCACCTACATACATTTATTCACTGGTCAAGGGGCTGTTGAAAAGTCGGAGTGCCTGCCACCTGGAAGACAGAGCAATATTTGGAAAAATTAAAGTCGGGGAATATAGTCTGAGAAATTGGTGAAAGTCCTGGGGAAATGTTTTGACTTTTTGGAATTTCCACCAAGTACAAGTTGAGAAAAATTTCTGACCTAACCAATGTTAATGTGCCAACATATGGCGTATTTTAACTGTCAATTTTATATTTCTTACAACAGAGAATTCAATTTCAACTCGTACACTTTTTTTTAATGACTAATTGAGTATCCAAATACAATAAAATATACATGACGGTTATTGTTTCAGAAATGGATGGAGATGAGGAGGGTGGGTTCTCCTATCCTGGCCAGTCGCCTTGCGACTCATCGCCCAGAAAATCCACAGGCTCCAGAACGAACGGAAGCATAAATTCCGATGCGGGAGATATGTGTTTCATGATGTACGAGTACATCAGAGACGCGATGAAAGTAAGGAAAACGTGCAGTCACTTTCGAAAGAACCCTCTAAAACTCATATATGTACATAATACGTATTTTTGAATGTCGTGCGTCGATTTTTAGTAATTTCACCAGACAGCACTTTAACAGCACAGTATTGTTCCAACACATCAAAATATAATTTTTCTCAGAAAGTAGACTTACGTTTACAAATTCGGGCAACGACATACCTACCTACTTATTGAATGTACGCTTGCAGGCGATGGACATGATGCGAAGCCACCACATGTTAACCGATGTGATATTAGAAGTAGGGACGGAATTATTCCACGCGCACAGAGTAGTCCTGGCCGCGGCCAGTCCATATTTCAAAGCCATGTTCACCGGGGGATTGAAGGAGAGCGAGATGAACAGGGTCAAGTTACAGGGCGTCTCTGCAACCGCCATGGCCCGCCTCATCCATTTCATGTATACAGGGAGAATCCGCGTCACGGAGAATACAGTCTGTCAGCTTTTACCCGCTGCGACAATGTTCCAAGTCAGTTTATCCAACATAACACACTCTTATCAGCTTAGACGGAATATGAGAGAAAGAGACGTCCACCGAATCAATGTTCACCAACGGATCTTGTTTTTTTAGGTAACAAACGTAATACAAGCGTGCTGTGATTTTTTAGAAAGACAGTTAGATCCTAGTAATGCAATCGGAATCGCTAATTTCGCCGAGCAACACGGATGCAACGAGTTGTACAGGAAAGCCAATCAATACATTGAGAGGAATTTTAGTCAGGTATGTACGATGTTTTTACCTATTACTTTTGTTACTTTCTCGTATTGTACACGCAAAGTTTGATTTAGCAACTTTAACCATGCTCATTTTTATTCCGTGTTGTTAGCTCATTCTTCTGAACTTTGACTGTAGATTTGTCAAGAAGAAGAATTCCTCCAACTCAACAGCCTCCAGCTGATCAGTCTGATAAAGAGGGACGAATTGAACGTGCAAGACGAAAAAGAAGTGTACAATGCTGTCTTGAAGTGGGTCAAATACGACGAGGACATGAGGCACGTGAAAATGGAACACATTCTCAGCGCAGTGCGTTGTCAGTTTTTGACTCCCAAGTTCCTCAACGATCAAATGACGAACTGTGATGTGTTGAAAAAAACGCCGGCCTGTCGGGAATATTTAGCCAGGATTTTTAAGGTACACTTATCTACATACATTTTTTTTAATCCCCTGCTCAACTTATTATTTTGCAACTTAAATGAAATTTATTTAATTGTATTTTTTTTTCACAAACCATTTTGAAAATGACACTCAGCAGAGAACGTGAACGTGTTACGAAATTAATTCATTTTCTTTTTGCGCTATTCCGTGTATTCTTGTATATAATAAAATCATTGAGTGAAGGAATATTTCTTCATTTAATGATAAAATGGGATATTCTGAATTCACTTTAACTATTCCTCATTTGTCTTTCTGTTTGTGGACGAGAGCCGAGAACCCGAGTTTTCTTTTCACAAATTTAGATTCAGTCAAAAAGGGTATGTCGGCTGAAGGCTCCAGTCTCTTTGGGTTAAAATAGTTATAAAACATATAGCATGACGAATGTATTCAACTTTGTTGTGAATAATATAATGGTAAATAATGTTTTAAATAATTCGAAGACGTGCGAAAAGTTGGTGCTTTACATGAAAACTCCGGTGACAACCCTGTACAAGTCCATAAAGTAAACCGTGTATACTTTATTCAAAAATCCGAAATTTATGCTAAACCATTGATTATATGTATGGCTAAACAATCTCATCGCTAATATGCTGACGAAGTTATGCGGATTTCAGGACCTTACACTTCATAAAAGGACTATAGTAAAAGAGCGGACTCCAAACACTCCTAGGATCATTTACATAGCCGGAGGATATTACAGGCAATCTCTGGATGTCCTCGAGGGGTATAACGTGGACGATAAGACTTGGCATCAGTTGGATAACCTCACCGTCCCAAGATCTGGCTTAGGCGGAGCTTTCTTGCGTGTATGTCCTTTCTATATTTTTTTTTGACAATTTTAGGACACCCTTCTATTCTACATATTTTAACATTTTATACATCCAATATTAAATTGTGAATGAATAATGGATATAAAATGTATTGTTTCAGGGTACTTTTTATGCAGTTGGGGGTCGAAATAACACTCCAGGAAACAGCTATGACTCTGATTGGGTCGACAAATACAATCCCATTCGTGATCAGTGGCGACCTTGCAGTCCGATGTCCGTTCCCAGGAATCGAGTTGGCGTTGCGGTGATGGATGGCCTCCTATATGCTGTCGGAGGAAGTGAAGGGACGAAGTACCACAGCAGTGTGGAATGGTGGGTACTTTTTTCTATGTATTCCACTTCCAAGTGGACGAATCATTAATATATTATTATTTTATTCCACTTCCTATGTTAATTGTTCGAGCCCATTTTTATACCCTTCAAATAGAAGTTTTAAAAGAGTATATTTTCTTTTTAATTTACTCTGTCCCATTTTATTTCCACTGAATGTGGAATGGCGGGGCTGCACTGACGTAGGACCGCAAAAGAATAAACCTTGTCCTTACTTTTACAGTTACGACCCTGAATTGGATAGATGGACGAATGTTAAGTCGATGCATTCGAAAAGGTTAGCTGTTGGTGTTGCGGTGGTCAACAGGCTGCTGTATGCGATCGGCGGTTTCGACGGCTTCAATCGCCTCAACACGGCTGAATGTTATCATCCGGAGAATGACGAGTGGACTATGATAGCGCCAATGCAGACACAACGGAGCGGAGCAGGTGAGCCTTTCCAAAAAAAAAAAAATGATTTCTCACACTACAAGTTTTTCACGACAAATTCATTAAATGTAATGGTTATTTTGTACTTTGATTCGTGTTTAAAGGATGTGTGTGTGTGTGTGCTGAAATTAATATACTCGATTATTAATTTTTACATATATTAACTTGAAGGTGTTGCCGTCATAAATAATTACATTTACGTGATCGGAGGCTACGACGGCTCCAAACAACTGAACACAGTGGAACGGTATGACACGGAAAAAGGAATCTGGGATTTCGGTTCCAGCATGAGGATAGCTAGGAGTGCACTCAGTGTCACCGTTTTGGATTGCAAAATCTACGCAATGGGTAACGTTTTTGTTGTTTTTTTTTTCTTTAATGCGGGAAATCAAGAGATAAGTGGTTATAGTTACGTAATTTCTTCATTAAAACAATACGACATTCTCTCCTGAAAATTCGTATTGGAGAGCGTAAGTGCGGATCTGCGCCACGATGAAAATGGCATTTTGATCTAAAAGCGACAGATTGGTACGTTGTAGCTCGGACCGAGGATTCTGGGTGTGTGGGGTTGTGGTAACGGGAATGTTTCTGCGCAGGGGGTTATGACGGCCAAAATTTCTTAGCCAACGTGGAAGTGTACGATCCGAGTAGGGACCAATGGGAGGATGGGGAACCGTTGACTTCGGGCAGGTCGGGACACGCCAGTGCCGTCTGCTACCAAACGCCCTGCCCTTCAAACTTCCACGTACCGAATTCTTCCAACCTCTGTCGGCACGAAGCTACGCCCTGCTGTAACGTTAAAAAACATTCCTCCTCCCTAAGATAAAGCCACCGCACCGCACCGCACCGGCTAGGCCAACAGTGCAGTGCAACAATATACACTATGACGTACAAAATCGATCGTTTTTTATTTTTATGTAATCGCAATGAGAAGTATTTTAGGGGACCGCTCTGCGCTGTGCAGCCGGAGCCGTCCGGAAATATGTCATTCCCTTTTTTTTTTTTAAAAAAAAGAGATATTTATGTCGTTGGATCTTTTCATGTAAATGATGTGATATGTAATATAAAGATGTTTTTACTAATGTTGAGTTTTTATTGTAATTACAATGTTTAATTGTTGCAGGCTTGCAAATGAAATATTTAAAATTACGAAAATATATTTCAGGTGTGCCGGAGAAAGTGGATGGACGAGGACAGAACCTGGGAAAGTGAATGAGAAAAAGTCGTATTGAAGAATGGAGTTAGTGCATCGAAGGAGCGCGATGGGGTAAAGGTGAAGGAAAAAGCCCTCTAAATACACCAGTTTTATTAGTAGGTACATACAAGTCTCTAATTAACATAAATACTCAGTTCTAGGTTCAATCTGTAACCTTACTCGACACCTCGTAAACGATGACACCAATACATTTATAGAGATGAAATGGAGGCACAGTGTTCGGTGCTGTAAACATTTAGATTGGGATTTCCTTTAAATATGCGGTCAAAAAACGTCCCTCGGGTGGGAGATGGAACGGAACCGCGTAGGGAACCGGTTTCATTTAATCTAGACAACGCGATAATGTTCTCTGAATCTCGTAACAGTCGATAAATGCTCAAACGTTCTCTAAGTACGTATTTTACAACAAACATTGCGGTTGTTCGGGACTCGTCGGGAAAGATAATATGGCGCAAGGGATCGACGACAGTCCAGAAGCAAGACGGTAGTACGAAAATTGAAAATTCAACAGGTTCGCGGCGAGTAAAAAAATAAATAAGTCTTTCGAATCGGTCAACAATAAATTACGCTTTAACAAAATAAAAGGGGAAACTTAATGTTTATTGTGGCAGAAAATAAAACGGATTTCTAGCGCATTACGCAAACGCGCTGTAGAATGTAGGAGAGAAAGCGGTGCCTTTGAGCGGAGGAGCCGCTCGACGGCGAGAAATTGTGATACATTGTGGGGAAAGGAGGGGCAATGTACATTATGCTACGTTTTTTTTGGTTACACCCACGGCAAATGAAACCGGTAACTCGGTGCGCAGATTGAGTCCATGGTTTGGTTTGGCATGACGTCACATAACCAATGAAACGTACGCAATCTCCCGCCAGACAGAACCAGTGAAACGTCAGTGACA